>JANHGO010000548.1:0-40001 GCA_024606505.1 Aquila spilogaster
CAGACAAGGAGACTCCACAACCTCTCTGGGCAGCCTGTTCCAGTGCTTCGTCACCCTTACTGTGAAGAAGTTCCCACACACATTTGTGTGGAACTTCCTATGCATCAGTTTGTGATCATTTCCCCTCATCCTACCACCATGCACAGCTGAAGAGTCCGGCCTCATCCCTAATCTATAATTTGTCCTAATGCTGGACTTTTCATTTAAATTTCTTGCTTTGGATCAGTTTTATTATGTACCCTCTACCTGAGGGAGAATCAGAATAACATATTAATTGGAAATTATTTATAATGACAAGTAAGATAAAAAATGATTAAAGAAGCATAATGATAAAGACAAACACGCTGACTTAAAGTGTAGAGTGTGCAAAATTCAAATTAGGAATACAACTTTGATTTATACAATTGCACAAGTATTTTCCACTAACTACCTCATTATTGTGTAAAAGCAGTTATCAACACCGTATTATACTCTTTGGAAGAAGCAACTGAGTCTACACAGGAAATGAGTTATTCTGAAAACTGAGATCACATGAAGAACATTTAATAACTCACTCAGAGAAAAAAAAATACAGAAGTGTAACCTGCCAGGAAATAAGGGTTACGCATGACAAATGCACACCATATGCATTGATAAAGCTTCATTTAAAAGAATAATGAAGGTAAATTTATCTATAGTGTACATATACAATAAAAGGTAACATTTTTAAATCTATAGTTACTCTTCCAGGACTAGCAAAAAGACTTAATTTAAAGTGTATTAGAAACTCTGAGACCAAGTTTAGGGTTAGGACTAGGGTTACAGTAGGGAGAAAGCCAGGACTCTCTGGGAGTTCAGGGCTCCTAAGAGGCTTCTGAAATAAAGCATGAACTTCTAGGAGAAATACTGTGCACCCAGGTTTTCCCTGTGTATTCAGTACCCCTGTGGCAGAAGTTCCCTGAAAAGCTTTGGGCTACAGTTAGAACAAGAGAGTCAGGGCCCAGAGCTCCCTCTCACTGATAGGAGAGACTTGTTTTAAAAACTTCAGCTGGCCTTGAAGTTCTCCAAGGGAGATCTGGAAGCTGCAGCAGGGCTTCCTACCTCCTCTGCTAGGATATGAATTCACCAGAGGGTTGCATTTATGGCTTAGGTCTGGACTGTGCTACAGCTAGTCTGTGGTAATGCCTGTGCCTGGCCTTGTGCCCTGTTGACCCTGACTTATAAGCTGACTTTGTCATATTTAAGTACTACAGGACTGAAACATTTTGTGAATGTGGCCATGGCCTCTGCCTGCCTTGCCATAATGCTTGGCTCCCATATTCCCCCTTGCACACTAAGCAGCAGCTGCTGATGTTATCTGGCCAGCAGATCAAGGGAAGTGATACCCCCTCTGTACTCTGTCCTGGTGAGGCCACATTTAGACTACCGTATCCAGTTCTGAACTCCCCAGTTCAAACAAGACAGGAATCTCCTTGAAGGAGCCCAGCAGGGGGTCACAAAGATGATAAAGGGCCTGGAGCATCTCCCATATGAGAAAAAGCTGAGTAACCTGGGGTCTGTTCAGCCTGGGGAAAAGACTAAGAGGGAATCTAATAAATGTTTATGAATATCTAAAAGGAGGCGGGAAGTAAATTGATGAGGCCAGGCTCTTGGTGGCGTGTAGCAATAGGACAAGGAGTAATGGCCTAAAACTTGAATACAGGAAGTGCCAAACTAGCATGCAGAAGAACTTTATGGTAAGGGTGATGGAGTACTGGAACAGGTTGCCCAGAGAGGTTGTGAAGTCTCCTTCCACAGAGATATTCAAGACCTATCTTGACACCTACCTATTGTATGCAACCTATTGTAGGGTACCTGCTTTAGCAGGGGGCTTGGACTTGATGATCTCTTCAGGTCCCTTCCAACCCCTGTAATTCTGTGATATGAGACCCACAGCAAGAGTATGGTTGTAAAGAGACTGAGTACTTCTACTGGAAACTCTCCTACTTGCATCCTTTTCACCAGGAGCTTCAATATGTCCCATTGTAGAATAGTCAATCCATACACATCGGTTGCATGGGGTTAAGCATGGGGATTAGGGAATAAAAAATTTGAGATCCACAGAGAGTGCGGCTACAAAGAATTTCCTAAACCATACCAGCAGCGTGGGCCACCGTGATAACTTTCTCCACTTAGTATTTTCAGCTGTGGCTTCAACCTGTCCCTCTACAGAAATCTCTGCCCCAGGCTTAGGGCTAGAGCTAGATTTGTGAAGAGTCATATCATTTTTAGACAAAAGTTTTAAAGCCTAGTTGCATACTCAGTGGTTGCTTCCCACATGTTTTATAAAATAGTCCAAATAGATCCAGGTAAAAGTTTTCAATTTAAATTAAAACATGTTCATTTGAAAATCCTCAGTGAAGTGAGGGCTTCCAATCTGAATTGTCATTTGAATATGCTATGTGAATTAGAAAAACGCTTTTGAGACTATTTTTTTAGTACATATTCTTAAAGCTTATAACTTGATAATTATAATAAGAAAAATGATTTAGCAGAAACTCATTTAACAAAGAGTAACTATAGTTCTGATTTCTGTTCTTGCAGTATGTGAAGACTGCCATTCATGGCTTGAATATTGATATATTATCTTATACAATATTGATAGTATAATTCTGACAAATCCATTCCATAATTATTTCAAAGCTCACTGCATGCCTTTCCTGCTGTTCTATTTCTTTCTTCTCTTTCCTGTGACTGTTTGTTTGCATGTGGTTTCTCCATTTCATAGTTAGAAATTTTAGAATTGCAGTGGCATTAGGACTAAATGGAATTTAGACTTTAATCAAGAATGCTTGCATGGTATTTCAACAACCCATATTGGATGTCATTGTTTATTTTAAATTTGTTCTTAATTATTGTGAGATCCCAGGCTCTGTAAAAACAATGGGTGCCATATATAAACACTAATATTAATCAATAAAGAGGGGAAGGTTAAATGATTAATGTTGGAGCAGAAGCACCACACAATAACTGACACTCATTACACCTCAATAAAGAATGGAATAACCAAGATACTAAATAGGGCAAATAAAACAACTATCCTACTTCTCAGGGAGTTTAAGACATTTAATTCATCCAGGTCATCCCTTCTTAGCCTATAAAAAGGTAGGTTAACTTTGTATTGAAACAGACATCTAGCATAAGAAAGGACTGCTAGGATTTTCCTAGTATTTCCATGACTTAGCGCTGTTGCCAGATTTGCAAGAAGAATAACAAATACAGCTGCCAAAATTGAATCACAATGTTAGTCAGAAGAATGTTATAGGTGCAAGTATTAGGTCTGTATTATTTTTCATAGCTATAGTGCTGTTGACTAAATTAATCTTTTTGTATACTAGTAAAAATGGAACTTCAGAATTGTTTCATTTATCTCTTTATTAAGACAAACAAATAATTGTACTTTTGAATGTCAGTTGGCACATTATGGAAGCATCAAGCTTAGGAAGTACAGCTGTATTGACACATTGGAAGTAAGACTAGCATTTATCTATTAGAGATTTGATTTATTCTCCAAGTTTGTAAGTACACCTTTTTTAAAAGATAATTGCACTATTGCTTCCGTAATATATTTCTTAAAAATTAATTTTGAAGAAAAAGGTTTTCAGAGCATTTTCTTCATACATGTTGCTTCGATTAAAAAAGAGGAAAAATTACGCTCTCCCTGTGTCTGAGCATGAGACTAAGAACATTTGTTACATGTCTGGTATGTTACCCTGCTGATGGGAGTATTTTACATCAACATTCAGCCTCCGTATCAAACTCCATCCTTCTAAGTCAGAGTTAGAAAGACTGCTAGAGATTCCTTGTGAAGGAGGAGGACATTTAGGTTACCTCTGTTTTTGCTTCCTTCCTACTATGAGTCTGGCCATTTCCTGAAGAAACTTCCAGAGAGTCTAACAGGTGCCTTTTTGATAATCCAGAGGATCTGAGGTTAGAAAATCATGCAATGCACCAAAATGATGAATTGACCATAAGAAATTAAGCAGTTCAGCCTTTTACTATCTCATTTAAACTCACGTAACGCTCACTGCCTGTTCTCAGATTTAACTGTGTGTTACAAGCCACGACTTTGAGACTCAGAGGCATTACCCAAGAAAAGTTACCTAGATCAGTACTCAGTTGTGAGAGAAGGTTAAAGATATTCCTACCACTCATGAAAGATATTTGAGTAATTTTTTGGTAAAAGGCCTAATAATAGAAACTTCATGACAGTTTGCTTCCAGATATCTTGCCTGAGAAGTAAATTAACATTATAGTCAGATCTTTGTTTCTTTGCTTTTTAATGTCTAATTTGGCAGAAATATCTTAGAAATTACTCTAAGCAAAACACTATTTATCAATGTAGTGACCACCATTAGCTGTGCATTTTCTCCAGTGATGAACAAGAGCCTGCATGATATGTTCATAAAAATCTTCATGGTCATCTGCAACATAGCTTGTCTTTCATGCCACTGCCATGTCACATCTGAGACATACCACCCACTGCCTCACTGTGCTCACATCCACTGTTTGGTGTCATAAACATTCAGCAAGCACTGATGAATGTTAACGGATGCAATTTTATCCTCATGAAGGAATTCAATTACACACCCTCACTTCATATACACTTCCATGTCAGACATCATTTTATCAGACTGCTCCTCAACTGCCATTTTGTCACACAACAACAAAATGTAATGGAATATTGACAGGACAGTTCCACCACAACTGCCAGACCACCAACCGCCACTGATATCACAGGCAAACATAATAAAACAGGAGGCACTACTTTCAGAGCAGTTTTCGAATTCATACTAACTTTTTGCCTCTGAGGGCTATTTCAATCCATTTGCTAGGTGAAAACGAATTTAAATCTTTTAATTTGGTAAGTTCTCTAAGTCATGCTTTTTTACTAGTTAAAGTTTTTTTTTTAGTTACACACTTCAGAGATCATTCTTTTCAATGTGTGGATTCTACATTTGGAGCTGTGCAGGAGTCAGCTCTTGAAACAATTACGTTGAAGACAGAGAGAGTCAGACAACTCTTTTCATTAACCTAAGTCTAATAGACCTAGTCTGTGATAGGATTTGAAGTCATGTCTGTGCAAGCACTCCCACCCTTCCATCCAACATTCTCTCACCTGCCTGGGTAGTTCCAGAGCTTTGAGGACTATTTTGACTTATATTGCTTTACACAGGTAAAGAGATCTATCACTTGAAGAGTCTAAGTAATAGGTTACTGTCCTGCTTTTAGCAACATTTTTTTTTTTGCCTATATTTCACCTCTGTTTTCCAGCATTCTGTTGCTAACTCACATGAAAGGATAACTGGATATGTGAAATGATGATTCATTGTCAGGATCTTTATTGTAGTGTTAAATAAAAAACAAATCTCATCAACTGGCTGTTCTCTTAGACACATGGCCTCTGAGTGCTTCAATGTTCTGTTCAAAGAAGAGACTATCTTTGTTCATAAAAGAAAGAAGGTCCCTTCCTGACATTTAGTTTAGCTTAATATATTTCAAGACGTTACATGTCAGAAACCCAAGATTAAAATATTACATTTTGCTTGCCAAGAAAAGTAAAAGAAGAGGAAATATTCTAGGAATTAAAAATATTTGACTTGTTTGAACATACTACCCTATACAGTGTTTTGAAAAAAAAATAGACAAAAATATTTGGAAGAATGTTTAGGAAGTTACTTTCTTGCAGCAGAAATGCCAGTATTTGCATTGCTGACAAACTGAGTTCACACTCATTTTAACTAACCTCTCTTCTTTCTGATCTATTTGGGGTGTTTTCCAGGAATTAACTGCTGACATCTAAAGATGATACTTCTCCTGTTATATACTGTACATGACTTTAAAATAAACACCTGGACGTGCTAACATTGAGTGGTTACAGTTACAGAATAAGGCTGAAGGAAAAGAGGAAGAAGTTGTATACCCTGACAGTTCTGCAGTCCACCAAGTCTGTTATTTCTGTTCTGTCTTTATAATGGACATAAAATATGAGCTGGGAGTATTATGTCAATGCTTACACTTTCAATAATTGATATGATGAATAATCTCAACCTTCTGACACCTTCTGTATCTCCTCACATCTCAAGAAACTTCATTTATCAGCCACATTTGAAATGTTTAAGTAATCTCAGTGATGTATGAAGCACTGAAACTCCCTTGTTAGAAATCTATGCTACTAACATTCTATCAAATTAAAAAGCCACTGAGCTCTTGTGCATAAAATTATCATAAATTATTTCTGAAGGTTCATTGCTGTTTGGAATGCTTAATTGTTCACTCAGCTGAACTTCAGCAGCTCTGGATTATTAATCAATTTGTGAGAAGTTTTCTCATAATGTCTTCACGCTGCAGAGAAACCATGCAAAAGTTTCATGCAGCAAATCAACAGCAGTCTTGCATATCTTTAACATCATTTCTTATGTATATTTAAGGATACATTGATTGTTCACTTAACAGAAAATGCAAAATTGTAATTAACTCAGACTAATTTATTGGAATGAGAAAATAGATTCTCTAAAACAGTATTTATAAGTAAGAATGCAGGCAGGTAAGACAGACACTTTAATCCAGGTCTTAAAAATTGCTTCTAGCTGTGACATCAGTGAAGGTCTTCCGAAAAAAATCTATCCCTAAATTATGCATTTCTTCAGCCAGTTTTCTTACTGGAAAATGCATCTTTGCTTTAAATTATTTTTTTCATGAGGGAATTTGTTTTTTTTTATGGCATATCAAAACAAAGATTTTCATATTAGTTGGAATATGAGTTTCATTATAAGTTTTGATTATGTATCTTTTTATAAAAAAACTGCATTGTATGAATTAATCCTTTCACAGTTTCCTTTCCCTTTTTTTCCTTAACACATGAAATTGAATGTGTACAATAACTTATGAGAGGGCTGGTGATAGTTTTTCCTTTTCCTAATTTTTTTCTCTACACCAGATTTTTTCTTTTGCAGCAGCACCACAGATATAGAGGATTATAGTTTCAAATGTTTTGTAGTAATATATGTAAGAGTCTTTAAGTCACTTTTCTTAAGCTGAAACTTTGCAGAATAGGAGTAGAAACATTTTGGAAATTTATTCATTTTTTCTACTTCATGAAGAATCATCATACTGTTTCCTATGCATGTAGAAAGGTAGAGGACGAGTGCTATCGCATAGTTGATGAATTTCAAATAACTACCTGTAATCAGATATTTTGCAAAATATAGCACCATAGTAACATGATACTTCCATCAAAAATTGGAAATGAACCATAGTATCAGTATCTTTTCACTGAATCATAGAATCACCAAGGTTGGAAAAGACCTACAATATCATCCAGTCCAACGGTCCACCTATCACCAATAGTTCTCACTAAAGCATGTTCCTCAACACAACGTCTAAATGTTCCTTGAATACCTCCAGGGTCAGTGACTCCACCACCTCCATGGGTAGCCCATTCCAGTGCCTGACCACTCTTTTGGAGAAGAATTATTTCCTAACGCCCAGCTTGAATCTCCCCTGGTGCAACTTGAGGCCATTCCCTCTAGTCCTATCACTAGTTACATGGGAGAAGAGGCTGACCACCTCACTACAACCTCCCTTCAGGTAGTTGTAGGGAGCAATAAGGTGTCCCCTGAGCTTCCTCTTCTCCAGACTGACCAGCTCCCTCAGCCATTCCTCATAAGGCCTGTGCTCCAGACCCCTCACCAGCTTAATTGCCCTTCACTGGACATGCTCCAGGGCCTCTATGACTATCTTGCAGTGAGGGGCCCAAAACTGAACACAGTACTCAAGGTGCAGCCTCACCAGAGCTGAGTACAGAGGGACAATTACTTCCCTGCTCCTGCTGGCAACACTATTTCTGATACAAGGATTTCCTTCAGGTCATATTGCTGGACTGGTATGATGCTCAGCATTTTAAGTTACTGTCTTCTCAGTTGTGGGGTAGCATCAAATCACATCAGGGAAAATCTGACTTGATGATTCTCCATTCATTTTGATAAATTAGTAGGGAGTGAGTGACAAACATATTTGTGGTATTTGGCTCATTAATTACTTTATTGTGAGGATAACTTGTTGAAAAGGTGAGAACTATAATTTAATCTGTATTTAATCACAATGTATCAGACACTGGAATTAAAAATTCTAATGTTCAGTTCTTCTAAAATTAAAAAAAAAGTTGGATATGATGAATATAGTTAAAGATCTGTTTTAGTCAAGGTAAACAATAACGTATCTTCAGGGTTTTAGATGTGACATAGTTTAAAGGAAGATTTCTGATTTACATTGGAAGGAACAGAATCAGTTATATATAAATCCAAGAATCTGTATTGAAAAAATCCATGTATTTTTAACTCTTTGTGCTTTGGAGGCAAGACAATTACACAGAAAAAATGTATTTAGAATTTTTAATTATGAAAATAGTTTGACAAAAAAGGAAGTCCTTGTGGCTGGTTTTGTTCTGTTTTAAACAGGAAAATATGAATTTCAACATTAGTGAATAATTTATTAGGGATTTTTTTTAACATTACTTGGCAGATAAAACACATCCATTAAACATATGCTAAATATACTGATTTCAGTTATTTTAAAGTACAACCTGAGTTGTACGGTCAAACTTCAACACCATTAAAAGTAGAGAGTCACATTTTGAACTCGTGTCCATATGCATCTTCAACTAACTACACATCAATTTAATTGCTCAGTTTAGGGTACAGTTGGGACCATACAGATTTAACTTCACTTTAAAACAATGAGAAATTCTGACAGAACTTTTCACACTTCACATATCTGGAGCTATAAGAACAATGTCTTATCATGGTCAATCCCGTAGTTACATGCAAAATAGCTGTGCAGAGACTGTAGCATGTAATATCAGAGGTATTGGCTGACTTAAGATTTGTTCTGGGAAAGGAGCTGGCATCTTTTTCAGTTTTCGTAGACATTCTAAGGCTGATAAGAGACTTGAGTTAAAGCACTTTTAGCACACCTCTCAAGAGTCACTTATATGTCTAAAGAGTCCAAAAAGCTGAATTTCTGCTCTGAAATACTGAACAGAAATCCCTTACAACAATCCTTACCAAGTATAATTAAAGGCAAATTCTGCTAATTAGTAACAAAAGTATATGGATAAATATATGACAGATAATAAAATTTCATATGTAAACTCAGTTGTTTCTCAATAGCTGTATCAAGTGAGAGATACATTTCCTTGCATATGGCTTTCATCTTAAAGGCAGAGAACAAATTTTTGGTCAATTTCGTAATTGAAATTGAACAAGACATCTCTTAATAAAACTTGTAACTTTAGTCGACATTACTCTCTTCCCTCAAAAACATTGATGAATGTTTTAAAGAGTTTCCAGTCATCAAAAGGAAAGCAATCTCAACATTACTTTTCTCATAACCACGGCAATACTCATAGTGAATGCCTTCAATTGTAATACATCCTATTGATTTCAGTGAAACTGAGTAGTAGAGCATTGGTGAACACATACCGGAGTGTTATAGTCTGTTCCAAACCTCTCTCAACATATTTTCATAAACACATTGTAGAAACTGATCCTTAACAACTTTAATAAATGTTTCCATTAAGATCAGTGTTGCTAGACCAATTTATATCATCTTCAGTGTAAGCACCACAGCTAAAGATTTAAAATGTGCGTGTACCATGTTCAGATTTTCTGGTCGGACAGGAAGGATTTCAGAGAAGATAAATGGATTTGTTTATTTTGTCCTCTTTGCTCATATTAGACTACTGCCCTGTGAATGTGCTACTCAAATAGACAGTGAGGAAGTCCAGAATTTTATTGAGTACAGGGACTTGTATAAACTGGATCTTGCTGGATCATATTGTGCATTACAGATTATTCTTGTGCTAGTTTACAGATTGTGTAATGCAGAGTGGTAATTATGTTTAAGAACAACTTCAAGAGAAAAGGAATCTCTTAGTATAAGAAATAACTCTTTATTAGGTAGAAATTAATTGGTTCCAAATTCTGACCAAATCATGAGATTATATTAACACAAATTAATTTACTGTAATGAATGCTAATAGAACTAATTATAATCAGGCAGTGTTGACTGGGTGAAATATTTCATAATGGTTCCTTTCATATTAGTAGTATATTATGTGCATATTTCAAAAATATAAAAAGTAAGACTTGAGTTAAATGTGTTTTATGGTGAAGGTACGTTAGAGATCCATGACATGAAATTAAGGACCTAGTTAATGAGATGAATGAACTTTTGCTCTAATGAAAGTTGGCTTGGTACACTTCCTCAAGCATCTATAACCTGTTTATTTTTTTTCTATAAGAGCCACATGACATCCTAATACAGTTTAAAATCTCAGAGTGTGGAAGTTTTCTTTCTTTCTTTTCTTTCTTCCTTTTTTTTTTTTTTGTATTTTCTGACTTATAGTCCCCATGATGCTTGATGCTAAATCATGAAATAATGAGTACTGAATTACTTAGGTCTTTTCCAATTTCCACTGAAAATGGACTTTAATTCAAAACTATGTCTGGTTAATTAAACTTTCCGTGATCTAATTTGATCTAATTATTTCTATAAATTAAGATGTAACCAGAATTATATCCTAAGGTAGAACTGGGCTATAGTTACACATTTTTACTTAGATGGAGGGAAGAAGATCTGTATCATTTTCTCCTATTAACTCTAACCTTGTTGGCCACTTGAATTAACACAGCTCTGCAAACTAAATGACGAACAGAGAACTGTATTTCCGAAATGTCAGTCAGGTTTTGTTTGTTTGCTTTGTTTGTTTTTTTTTTTTTTTTAAAAAAAAAAAGAGATTGATTTTCCTGTAGACATTTGAAGAATAGTGTTTCCCTTTGCATCTATCATAATTGGTTATTGCACAGTAAATACAACTGATACAATTCTTATTCAGTGTCCAGTATGTATCTGGACTCTTTTTCATTTCTGTTGAATAATGACACTAAATTATAACTTAAATTCTTTTTTTTTTCTACAGAGCTCTGCTTTTTTAGAAGACTTACTTTACTAAACCATACACAACGTGATTTGAACCATTTACAACATGACTAACATGACTACTTTCTCAAAAAAAAAAAAAAAGGGGGGAAAGCTCCTTGTAAAATTATTTTATTTTGTCCAAATTAAAATCAAAGGATGGATCAATTTGTTCACCAAGAATATTTGTTATCTTCTGAAAATGCCTGTCACTCCTTTTTTTTTTTTTTGACTAATTTCCCAAAGTTGTTGCTGTCCTTCTTGTGAATTATAGAGTGAACTATAACTCTAGTTCAGGAAGAGATCATGAATTAAATTCTTTACTATAAACTCTTAGTAAAAAACTCAGTGTGGCTGAAGAGCTATAATAATATACTAATGTTCATCTTGTTGATTATTGATCAATTGTTGATTTTTTCCATAAAAAGAGAGCAATCATTGTGACATCTTGAGGAAGCTTAAGGAAACTTCAGAAACTGAAATCTCTCCAAGAGCAGTATAGCAGAAATATTGATCAGTGTTTGAAGTTTTTCTGACAAAATCATCTTGAAACACATACACACTCAGAAATCCTTTTGAAATATATACAAATTAAATTAAACTGTATTTGTCATCTTCCCCAGAGATGTTCAGAATTACGGATTTTAAACCATTCCATTAGCGTTACATTCTCTGCGGGAGAGTAATATACTAGATGTAAAGCTAAGTAGTTGATAGTATTTTATATTTTGTGTACACAATTGTTACTTTTTAAATCTAAGGTTTACCTGTGATTAAAATTTTAATATCTAAAATCAATACATTCTCAAATAGCAAATCAACTTCAGTTTTCTCTCATAATTCTACAACTGAGGAAGATCTCTTCTGATTTTCTGTGACTGCACGGGATCCCTCTGATATGATTTTAGTTTTGGATCCCTCATGCTAACTTATTGAAATATTTTATCAGTTTTATTTAACCAGATTCAATTATAAAATCATTTTTTCTTACTAATTATTCAATGTTCTAAGAATATTAATTACTAAGCAATAGTATCATGAATTGGAAATGTAAAATTTATTTGCGTACACTAGCTTTTCTTCATTTCATTGAAACAAAATACCTAATATCACAAGGTGTTCAGCATTTCTTGAGGTATTTAGCACCTCCTAGGCACTCTGGGAACTTAACCTACAACAGCTCTTTTTACTGGCAGGAAAAGATGTGTTGTATTAATGTATATTAAAAAAAAAACAAACACATACAGAAACTCATCTGTTAGGACTGGTTAACAAATAACAAATAGGAAGCATTACCCCATTTTCATAGCGTATTTAATTTTTAGTGGCAATATCCTACTCTAATATTACAGGGGTCTTCTATGAAGACAGGACAAACAAGAGTTTGAGAGAAGAAAGACTAGAAAATAGTCCATAAAATGATTTTTTTCCATTTAAAAAAAAAGAGAGAGAGAGACAAATTGATGTGGCAATAGCAGCTACAACACAAGCTACCTGACCTTGCCCTTGCAATGACCCCAACCTTGACTTGCAGGGACACTCTCCCTAGGGATGAGAGGTATGTTATTACATGTTATTTCATTACAAGGCCCTTGCTGAGCAGAGACTGCCAAATGGACTCAATTAAGTGTTTCTTGTGATGTGGATTACTGTCTACTAGGGCGAGTTGATACTAGTAAACATTTTTCATTCTCTTCAAGTTTGACTGGATATGAAAAGCATGTGCGTTATTCATTCTATGACACTTCAGTGCATGATTTATATCTATTTAGAAAAATCATAACATGCAGAGTTCAGTTGTGCACTGCAGTCTTTTCTCACTCTTTGTCCTTCAGCAAGAAAACTGTATTCACACTCAAGGATTATGTAGTCAGACCTCACCTTCATTTTTCCAGAAAGAAATATTACATCAAACTGCTGTTGTATTCTGATGATCAAACTGTTGTTTAGCATTGAGGATAAAATTCGAACATGTCACAGACTCAACTCTATATTCATTCTGATCTTCTCTGAGAAAGTTGTATCACAGATAAAACATTGAGTGCTCACAAGAGCTGTGTTAATATATTGCTTATTTAAAATAAGTCTTCTACATTAAAACAACAGCTGTTAGTAAAAATGAATATTATCTCTCTCTACATATACTTTATATATATACATAAAAAATATTAAAACATTTTCAGTATGTTTTCTTTATATGATAATTCTCTAGAAGTTGTCTTCTGGAATGTCCTTTGAAACTTGTGGAAAAATATTCCATTGTCTGCAATGTAATATGCATCAGATATCCAAGATAGCATTAAGTAAATGAACAAGCCATTCAGTGAAAAAAGGAAAAAAAAAACAGAGTGTTTTATCAGATATATATATGTGATATATATATATATTTATATTTATATATAAATATATAAATATATATATTATATTTTTTCAGGCAGCTAGATAAAAGCTAGGACCCTGGAGGATGCTGAAGTTTTTATAATTCTTTCTAGAAGGGTCTCCCATTTTGTTTTGATGTCTGTTGAATGTGAAAGAAAAAACAACATCCATTTGGTCTTGAAGGTAAAAATGGCAAATTCTTTGTAGAGGAAATAATTACTTATGAACCTCTCCTTGCACATCATAAAAAATTAACATAGTTTGTAAACAATGAATATTTTCCCTCTGCATCATTGTTTTAAGTAAACGATTGTTCTTTTTATTTTTGTAAATTAATTAGTATGCATGCCTTTGATTAGACCATATTTCCTCCTGAATATCTTTTTGAAAATTATTTTGAATTTATAACTATAAATACTTGCAGTTGTCTTTTAATTTTTGATGTTTCAGTAACTTTTGCCACTGTAAATGCAGTCTAAATTTTAGAAAAAAAAATTGCTACAATGAGCAGAGGTTGTTATGTTTTGTTCAAGTCTGAGCTAGAAATAGATAATAAACAGAATATTGGAATGGAAACATTTCATCTTGAATCTGCCTAAGTCTCTTTGAGCACTAACTAGGCAAATTGACTGAAAAACTGCTTCTTCGGATTGAATGTCACTGAACAAATTTGTTTTTTTTTTTTAAAAAAAAAAACACGACTACCTCACAAGTAAAAAAGGACCTGACTCAATGGATCCAATACTATTTACTCCTTTACAATGTTGCATAATCAGAAGTCCAGCAAAAGTTGTATTCTGCTTTATTTCTATCTTTCATTTTCCCTTATTTTCCCATATTTTAACAGGTGGTAAGAAACCGAACCACATGTAGCTGTAAAACACAACACTCTAATGCTTGAAATAGGATTATTATAAAATCATATTTGTCAATTTTAGTTTGATCTAGTCATTATAGTTCCTATGAGTTTTTTCAAAGTAATGTGACCATTCACTGTTGGAGACCTAACTTCTTGGCAAAGCTCACGTGATAATAAAATGCTAGCAACTAGTATACCTTTGTGCATGTTATAAAGTCTAACAGCATATCTTCATTAAATACAATCTGGTAAGCCAGTAGGTTGGAATAACTGTTTCAAAAAAAGATGGAGGGGAAGGTGCAGAATCATATGACAAAATTCTGTACCTTTAATGTTTACCATTTTTCTCCATTTTCAAAAATGCTAAATTAATTTATGAATTTTAATGGATAAGTGTTACAGGATCATTCTGTCAGCCGCAATAACAGCTGCCTTTACAAAATAACTACAGATAATTACAATCATTTAACTCAAAGTACTGAGCCGCATCATGTAGAACATAAGCCATTTATCATTATTGACCTTAGCAGAAACAAGTTTACCCAAATCAATATGGGCTCAAAATATCCATTAGAAAATGCAGTGATTGCTTTCAAATATTGGTAATTTCATATATACTTTTATTAATAAGAAAAAAGCAGGTCAGGATGTTTCTGTTCAATGCAAAGAGACTTCTAACTAGAAATTTCATATAAAACAGAATTGACCAACTATCCTTATACTGATGTTATGGAAAACCAGCTGTTTTTGCTGAGTTATATTAAATTCTGGAATGGAGGTCATTGAACAGTGTTAATGTGTATAACTGTAAAAACAAACTTTAAAAAGAAATGATTTTACTTGTGTGTTCAAATGCTTGTGACTGCAATTAGACATCGTAGTGGAAATGCTAAGACACAGCCTGAAACAGTGATTGAGCACCTGGTGGGAAGGCAGGGCCAACCCAGGGGAGCTCAGGTGCAAGCAATGCACCTGAGTGACTGGAAGGGGTGGAGCCAGGATCCACCCCTTGCCAGACCTCATTTAAGGTTTGGCAGAGGAGATAAGCGTATCTTACTGGGCATCCCTGCCTATTGCTGGTACTTGAAAGGTAAGTAAATTTTCTTTCTTAGCCTCTGTGTTCATGGCTGCTGTGCTTGGGCTTGTTTTCATTTTCTGCAGCTGCAGACTTTGCAATTCTGTTGTTATTGCTGTAATTTCCATCGTGTTATAGCATTACAGACGTGCAGGTCTATGTTTACAATTAGTGACTGATGCTTTTTGTATAATGAATACAGTAAAAAATTACTAGTTTTTAAGACCATACTAAAATAAAAATGTAAAATGCAGACCTACCTGCAGAGAGCTGTTGTTCAGAAGTGAAGTTACTAAACATTCAAAACAGTATTTTGTTATGGGAACGTTAATTACTTAGAAATATATACCTGTAGTACACCAAGTACAGCAGATAGTATAGCTGCTTGTAAGACTCTCAAACATTTCATTGTGGAATTTCCTCTAAAATGGAAATGCATTTAAAAAAAAAAAAAACCTCTTAAACTTCATGTGGAATTTTACAGATTTTTTTTTCCTGTCTCTGTTATAACAAATTACATTTTCCTCCCTTTTTCCAGTCCTCTGGTTTCACAAACTATGAATACCAAATGTTTTTTGTCTTAATTTTCATTTTTCCTTTTTGTTTATGTTCACACTGGGTACACACAGCAACATTTTGGGAGGCGGTGGGATTGCCCCTGACTCAGCAGCAGATTCACTGCAGGATGCAGCTGGAAACTGTTTTTAGAGGAAAGCAGTTCTTTAAAAGGGGTAAGAACACTGAGAGAAGCAATACTGAGAGAATTAAGGAATGGATAGAATACAAGTACAAAGAGTACAAAGAATGAGAGAAGGGAAGAAAAAGAAAGTAAGTACAGAAATAGTTGAAAAAGGAAAAAAAAAAAAAAAGAGGAGTAGAAAGATCTTTATGTTGGACAAGGTACTCCACCAGTGAGCTGGAGCCCATTGAGGACCCGCCATGGAGCACAGGAAAAGAGGGAGCAAGACAGAAAGGAAACAGCACGCTCTTACTCCCTCCTCATTGAAAGGACCAGCTGTAACCAAAGGGGATAAGAAGGGAAAAAGGAGTGGCCTCTGATGTGAGAGTGAGAAGCTGAGTCTGTGTTAGGGCAATAGAAGATGTTTTCTTTAATTGCGTGTTTGTCTTTTTCTTTTGCAGTTTCTGAATCAACAATCAAATGCTTATACTATGTAACAATAAATTAAATTCCCCAGTCAAGTCTAGTTTGCCCACAACAGCAACTAGTCAGTGATTTCCTTGTCTTTATTTTGGCCCATGAGTTTTTTTCACTCCTATTGCTCCAAATTTCTCTCCCTTCTTCTGTCCCACTGGAGGTAGGTGTATAGGGACAGTGAAGAAATAGCTGTGTGGGTGCCTAGTTGATAGCCATGGCTGGCATATCACAATGTGCGCTCATGCCTTATCTGCATCAGATATAGAGGTAATGGTAGAATCATGCTTTGAATAAGTAGTTGCCAGTGCTTAGTTAATGTGGGACTATATTTCCTGCAAATAAGCAAAGGAAAATCTCCATTCACTGGTGCTACAGAATTTTAAAAAAAGAAAGAAAAGGAAGAAAACCTATCCTGTGAATTTTTGCTAAGAGTACAGCAGTCAAAGAAGTTTGATTTTTTTTTTTTTTTAGTGAAAGTTAAAGGGATTATTTATTTAGGATTAATAGTTAGAAAAGATATAACTCCCACTATTACAATAAGTTTTTTGAAAAATGTGCTAAAATCAGAGGAGGATATTTGTTTCATGCACTTAACTTCTTCAGCTTTGTCTGAAAGGTATCTAACAGTTAACTCCAATTGCTTCTGTCTTTATGTGCACTGTAAAAGAAGAAAATAATTCCTTGCTTAGCCTTGCACAATATCAGTCTATTATTTTGCTAGTGTAAGGACAGATTAACCCTTGTGTGTATTTTAGACATCTATGCTTGTAATTATAGCAACTTCAAAAACCAAATGTGCACTCAAAAGGGAAATTAGTATAACTGCTGTTAAGGGGAACAAGTGTTTAGACTCTCTGCAGCACCAGAATAACTGTTAATTAGGTAATGTGTTCTGTAAGCCGGGGAGAGATATTAAGATCTTCTGATTTGTCCTCCTGCATAATATGGGACTTAGAACCTTCCTGAATTAATTACTGCATAAATTAAGATGAAATATATAAAACATCCTACCATGCCTGAAATATTTACAGTGATGAGGACTTCAATTATGCACTTGACAAATAATTCCTATGGGTAATTGGTTAGATGTGATTTATTTAACCTGGAATTTAAGTTGATATTTGGGATGTTAACTATTTTTATACTTATTTGCCATCTTCATGTGGATGTATGTTTCTACTTCCTATGTAGATTTTTTTTAATAGAGAATGTTTAGGACACACTTCAGCCATTTATTTTGAAAAACTATATAGGCTGATGTCACTGGAACTTCAGTTGTAGGTCATTTTAAAAACTCATTTAAACATGATTGTGATTCTTCCCAGATTGTATTCTTGACTTCAGGAGTGGATACTGTTTTTGGTAGCCACAGGAACAGTGTCAAAATTCAGGCTACTCTTCTGTTCACGGTTTCTTTTTTTTTATATCCTCCTAGGTTATGTAAGCCTTTCTTCTATTAGCAATGCACAAGGAATTCCTCTATTAGTAAAATGCTTTTTGTGCTTTACCAACACTGAAAAGACAAATAGGTATAGTTGTGGAAGGCGGTTCTAATGGTGGTCATCAAGCATGTATTTGATATAGAAGCCATTGCAGACTTTACTGTTAGCTGTCTAGCTGTCCAGTGTGTGTGTATATGCATACATACACAAATACGAGGAAAAAAAAAGTCAACTGTTAAGCTATGCCAGCTGAGATATTTCATGCTGGACACCTGTAAATGTGGGAACTAGGGAAGTATTTAATTGCAGCTTTTGCCTACCTGAGGAAGAACAACTTGAAAAGCTCTCAAAAGCCTGACAGGTAGGTATAAGAGAGCAGAAATAACGCAGTGGTTCTCTCTTTTTTTTCTTTTCCTGTAAGAAATGAAATAATCTGTTGCTTACTCTCAGAGTGTTCAGGGAAACTTGGCAGATGTTTTTGTTCATGAAAGGACTGCAGTGAAGAGATACCTGACTCAGATGACTTTTTTTTCCTTCCTAAAGAATCCTGCAAGTTGTTAGCTAATTACATAAGCTACAAGAGAACATGGTTGCTTCTAATATGATAGGTACAATTCCTTATGAGACTTTAAAGCAGTACATAATATGTGGTCTTGAGCAGTTGAAGGTGATAAGACAAATGAAATAAATGAGCTAGATTCTGGTCAGCAGTTGGTCTGGAGTGGAAAATACCTTTCCTATTTCTTTCAACTGTGTTTTGCTAATTAGGTCTTGCTATCTTTCAATAACAGCACACGTTATTAGCTGAAACTAGAATAGGACAAAAGGAAATGTTGATGTCAGTTTTTATCAGAATATGACACATCCTGTTCATGCAAAACATAATGGAACATACAAGTTTAGAGGAATATGCTGATGTTCTTTTGGTAAAATCATAACAATCTGGTTCAGATTACTAATCTTCAGATCTGAAAATTCTTCTTAATTGGCTGATAAATGTGAAGTGACTACATCTAAATGTAGAAAGATAAAAATCTAAATCTGTTTTTTTGTCACGAAGTGCTTTATTTACTGATCTCTGAACTTATTTGTATTGTGAACTGCTCTGTTAATGGATGTTCAATTTTGTCATATTAGAAGTGCTACACTATATTTTGTTCAGAATACAAAATTCTGTAGTTATGTTTTCCTTTTGTTAGACTGTAAACAGTTTGCAGAAAAAACAGTATTTATTATACTTCTATTCACTGTGATCCCAACAGCACTGTTTCTAAATATGCAGGATCTCCTTGCTTGTTGGTTGGTTTTGTTTTTCTCTCAGTATATCTGGTGGCACCTGAATCTGACGAATTTGAAAGATGACCATGAAACTGCATCTAGCTTTTTCTTTTTTTTTTAACACTCCTTATATTGCCTTTGTGAAATTTGACATCTCTCACTGAAGAAAATATTTGGTAGATGCTGTTCAGAAAAGTCAGGATTTGTTACATTTCTATGTTAATTCTTTATTTCTTGCTGTACTGGGGAAAAATTGAGTGGTTCTCACTGTTTCTGATTCTCACTTGATATTTATCATATCACAAAATCAACAAATGAGAGTTTGTTTTATTCATGTCAGAAAAATCTGTAGATTGTCTTAGGGAAGACTGTCAAGAATAAAATCTAGATTTCAAGATTTGATGAGCTGCTTAGATGTCTATTCCTCACTGGTATTTTGATTATGTAAAGAAGTTCATCAGCATTATTCAGTGCTGGTAATACAATTACAGCCGTTGTTAAAAGACTGGCTCTACAAAAACATGGTGAATAATGACTTTACTTAGAGTTGTATTCATGAGGGGTGAAATTATGCCTGTTAAATCATTCTATTCTTTTGTCAGCAGATATTGTTCCTACGATCAATTTCAGTAATATGTTAATTCAGATTTGTCTACTACTTACCTTCTCATAACAATCACACTTTAGAAGTTTGATGTCAACATTAGACTCCATTACAAATTTGCCCAAATATCATGTATTTATTTTTTTGTAATATAATATAAATAGTATTACTGCATTCATGACAACGACTAATAGCTAATGTTTTCTTTTAGCTTTGGAGATAGGAGTTATGATTTTCTTAGTACTGTTTCTATCAGAATAGAAGTTGGGTAATAATTAGCTATTATGGTCATACAGAGCTTTCAAAGTGAGGAATATATTGTAAAAGGAAGAGAAGTGGAGGAAACAGACAGAATAAAATATGTAGGTAAGCAGGATCCAGAAGAAAAGGTTGAGGGGACCTGAGATGAAAGGCAATATAAGGATGAAATCAGAAAGTACAGTATGTGACAGGTATAGGAAACTGATAGTAAGGACAAACAAAACACCAAGCAGAATATGCAAGTGAAAGCTCATGTGTGAGAAAGAACTTCAGGAAGTGCTGGATATACATGTGTATCTGAGAGAAATAAGGAATGGGCAAAGGTTATTTTCATACGCTAGAAAGTAGAAAAGAGTTAGTGGAGTCATTCTCTCGGGTAATGGAAAAACATTTCTAATTGAATAAAGACATTTCCTAAAACTTTCTGATTTTTATTTTCTGATAATTTTAGAAGTATATGTACATAGCTCACATTTACCTTAAATTTTTATACTGCTTTTACAAAATTTTAATTGTCAAAAGGCTGGAAGTTGACTTGTGATTTCTGAACACTTGGAGTTAAAGATGTTGCTATTTTTTCCTGCAATAACATCTCCTTGAATGGTGATTACTTATCTGTGTATGGAAGATTAAAAGGGAAACTAGCAGTATCAGCATAGACACTATTTTCTTTACAATCCAATTAAGATGAGGAATAGAATCTGAGTGCTGAATTTGCTCAGGGAGAGAAAGAATGAACATTCTTTAATGGTGCTGTTGGTCTCATTTATCAAAGGATCACTGAAGTGACCTTTGCTATTGCTAGATAATACAGTTCTGAAGCAGTCAGTTTCTCAGACTCTGTTTTTGTTTTGAAGGGAAGTTTTTTTTGTTTTTTAAAATATTCAGTAATCGGGTACACTTGAACAGTGAAGAAAAATTGATTTTGATACATGTCAGCTGAGGGGGTGATTCTTTTTGCCTAAGAAAGCAGTTGAGATCTTAGAGGTGAAAATATTAATTCTACACCCTCACCCATAGAATATTATTTCTGTGGGCAGCCTTTTTTAAGCCTTTTTTACAATGAAGTGGAAAAGTTTAAAGCATATTGGCAACTGCTGAATTGAGTGCAGCATACACACGTTTGGTACTGTGATATGATCCACGTTTCAATTTTTGGCTTCTTAAAAAATATGAAGTTTAAATTATAGCATGGTTTATTCCAGCAGCTATAGGTTGCAGAATATGCATCCAAAATGACATAAATATGATAGATAGCCTCCTCCTACAAAATGCTGTTGCCCTTTTTCCTCAGGAAAAGGTGGCAGTTGTAGCAACGCATCTTAGCAACAAATCACACCATATGTATTTAATACTAATGTATATATTAAAGTCTGTCATGTAGAAAAAAGGCTACTATCTGTTTTTCTGTTATTTGTAAGTTTTCTTTAAATTTTCTTGAAAAACTTTCTGTTGATAGTTCCTTTTTTTCTTTTGACAACAACACTAAAAATTTCCAAGAATTAGTATTGTTATTCTGGTAACAATTATAGAACATGGATCTTCAACAGAAAATTTAAGGTTACTGAGAATTAAACTCAAAGATCATTGTAAAATTACAAAAATGACTAAATCAGAAACACTTTCTTTCATTAAAGAAGGTCACCTATACAGCTTTCCTATGAGCTAAAAAGACATCCCAAGCAACCAATGAAAAAGAGATAGAAGGCACTATACTATTGTTCCCTCCACAGTCATCCCAAAGGCAGGAGTCTGTTGCCTAGCAATTCTGATTTACACTTTCCTGGGTGTCATGCATACCATGAGGTCCAATAAAAAGCCCTCAGGATGGTACATTTTCTAATGTCAGAAGTGTACTGGGAAAATATACCGCTATAACATTGCTTGGAAGGGCTCATATTTAATGTTGCAAGCAAAACTGCTTTCCTCATGGGCTAGCCCTTTTTTCTGTTTCTTCATTCAACATTTCTTAAATAATAATGCTTTGCAGGCTTTTCTTGATATGGTCTTTCTGCTCTTTGAAAGAAAGAAAGCTTCTTTTGGTGTTCCCTTTAGAATTACATTGACCAGTAATACTATGTTACAAAGTTTGAAAACACTGTCAGTCAGAATTGGTTGCATTTACCAATTTAAAACAAAATTTGCTTCAAAGTACTTTCCCTGCCATCCAAGGTAATTGGAAAGCCAGCCTGAAAAAATCTTCTAATGTGCTCTCTAAAATTGACCATGGCTGCAGAGGCAGTTTCTTACACAAAATATGATTAATTTCTATATGTCTATGTTGATCAGTGCAGGCTGACAGTCCCTCTGCATTCTTTGTTTTAATGCATGTGATTTTTTTTTTCAATAGACTACACCTCCCTTTCATCTCCTCCTTTTCCTTGCGTAAATTGGCACTTTCTGTCTTCTAGGAATCTCATTACTATGTACTGATTCTCTTTTGCTTCATAATAGAGATACCAAAAGAATTGTAAATATGTTTTTCTTTACTGAAGTTTTACTCGTGAGCTTTGTTATAGTGGATCTTATATACCAGTAGTTATCTGAATTATTTTACTTCTTACATTTATTGAAGTCATTCTTATACTAAATCTGTACTGTTTTGAGTTGTGTATTAGTCACAAACAAAAAAAAAATCACAAAGCACAAAGATTTAGTGCCAGTTCTCATATGGACTTCTTGTTTCATCTTTGGCAGTTAGGAAGATTCTTTTCCACCCACCTGCACAAGATCAGGCTTACCTGAAAGAAAAAATCAAAAAAACTACCTGCTGTTTAGGCATATATTTTTGTTCATTTAAAGTGTGATAGCTCTGAGGGTAAGGAAAATTTTAGCATTACGAGGTTGAATTGCATTTTTTATAAAATACATAAGAACTATCAATATGGGAATAATTTTTCTTTGTTTTCAACTTGGAACAACACAACGCCACTAGTGGAAAAAATGTCCTGAGGATTAGTGACTGTATGGATTTGCTTTCTCCTGCATCAGTGGCTAATCACTCATTCCAGTCAGCTATTAATCCCCAGAAAGTGTTCCACGCTTCTAGTTTTTTTGCTTATCTAGTACCTTGTGCTTTCAGATCAAGTGATTGTACCAGTATAACCCTAGCTGCAGCAGCAGATGAATAGCATCTTTCCACTCACATCTTAGAACTCCCTCTGACTGCATGCATATTTTAAATTTGTCCAAGAATAGCTCCTCCTGTTTGCCTCAGGCTTTTTTTTTTCCTTCCTAAAGAGGCTTGTATTTTTGCAAATGAAAATTAGCTGCTGGTGTTAGACTTCCACATGGTTGAATAGATCCCTTCCCTCTTTCTAGTGCTCTTCTCTACTCCTAAATACATTGTTGACTATGACTGCTTTTGCATCAAGTAAAGCAAATGAAGAAAGAAAAAATAGAATTAGCAGAGAAGATATAGTGTATAGAAAGGGCAATTGGGACTTCCTACAGCTGTTGCAGACCTCTAGAGTTTCTTATGAAGGGATGCAATTCTTTCTTTTAAAGTTGGAATCCATTCAAATATTTTGATGTATACATCTTATTTTAAAGAAAGGCTATAATCAGCTCTTCCTGAGGGTTTTTAGAAATTAATGACAGTCAAAAAAAGAGCTAAACACTTGAATATCATAAACTATGAGTATAAAGATGTTAAATAATCCTGTTGCTACGATGGTATAGAGAAGGCTTCAGCAAAATATCAAGGGGGCAGAAAAACATCCTTTTCACAAGGACAAGACAGAAAACTGAGCCAAATTAAAGGAACGTGTAGCGTAGAGAGAGGTGTGTTGTTCAATCTATTTCAATTTCAAAAACTTTGAATTTGTTATTCAATACTGTAGTTTTATTTTAAAATGTAATGTCTCTGAATCCGGACTCAAATTTTCCATTGCTCTGCAGTGGATATAAGTGTTTTTTGGTATTGATAACTTTTTGTAATTCTACTCTCTGAGGAGCAACATGTTCTGTATGAGGATTTTTCCATAGTGTTCTCTAACATTTCTGTTGATCACTACTAGCTTGAGCATCAACAGAGTATTCAGGGTAGCAGTCACAAAGTGACTAAACATCTTAATTGAATGTATTTACAGGAAGTGGCAGTAAACTACAATGCAGACCATTGTATTTCACAGCATTCTCAGTTTTAGAGGAGTGAATTTTCCATGACAAACAGTGCTGACATTCTTGGTCTTATCTAGTTATCTAGAATTCTGTGATATTTTATTCAAACTGCAGTGTGTCCTGTTCTAAGGTGAGAAGTGTCAGTGGTCAAGTTTTAGACAATGAATGCTGGGAGAAAATCAATAGTGTGATTAGAAAAAGAAATCTCTTGAGGCTTCTAACCCTAAAAGCTGATTTGATACTTCACTATATCTCACTGAAAAGGCAAACTAATATAGTTTTTAGATTTACTAGATACATTACTCCTTGTGTAGTTTCAAAAGTATCAAGAGTAATGGGAAAAATCTTTAGATTAGCTCTAGTTTTGCCCTAATGTATATCAGTTAGATCAGTGGGGAGAAATACCCTAAACTATATCATGTAGGTGAGCTTTGAAACTCACAGGACTTCCTTGCACTATTTATGACCCTAAAGAATAAATTGGAAAAAAAAAAATTACTTGTTTCAGATATTTGAAATATGTACTGTTCCCAAAGAGACAATGAGAACAAAAAGAATATTATACACAGTGCAAAAAGGAAAAGTATAAGTAAATATAAGGAATGTGATGGGGGTGGGGAGTAGCTGTTTGGAAAGGATAATCAATTTTAAAATAAATGAGTATCTATTGAAGTACTAAACAGATGACTTGAAAGAGCAGAAGTAAGATGTCAGCTGTTACTTGCTAGAATTTCTAAGAAAAAGGGATGATAGTGGCAGGGCATTTAAGAAAATAATATCTAAATTACATGTGAAAACATATTTTTGGAAAGTTTCCAAATAGTAAAGCAGAACAAAGAAGACACTAGGTCAAGGACAGAGTAAGCAGAGTTTCACATTGCCTCTAAGTAGAGGCAGTGTCTGTACTAGCTGTGAACTTTTGCTGATGTACTTCCATGGCCTCTTTCAAGGAGGCAGGATTCTGGGACTCAGTCCAACAAAGCACTTATTGTGGACTTAACTTTAAACATGCTAGACTTAATTCATACAAAAGCACTGACTGAACATAGCATTTATCATGACATAGCCTGATAGCCCTTGGTTTCAATGTGATCCTCCTTTGTCTTCAAGCTCTTAATAAATGTAGTCTGCTGCAAATCATTAAACTCTGACTCTGTTGCCTTTATACACACTGAGTAAGTATATGTAGGCTGTAGCCCAAAACCTTAGTGTTGTTAAACACTCACTTCACTGGAACAGCATGAGGACTTATCATCCTCAATATAAAGATAGACACATTACAAAAAAGAAGTGCAGAAGGGAGATGCAAACATGATGAGAGTTACTTTTTCAGGTAGCAAGAAACTAGACAGATGATTAATCTATTTTGGAAAGGAGCTATCAAAAGACTGTGTTAGATTTTTATAAAATTAATAGAAAAATATTAGCTCCTTCTTTTGGAAGAGATTCAGAATATCAATTAGGTTACCAGCAGTATGTTTAAAATAAGTATAACATTTGTGTACAATGTGTGTAGTGTAATGGTGAGGTTGAGAATGTTAGGATCTACTGAATTTTAACAATCTTTATACAGACTCTGTTTTGACAATCCTTTGCACTGGACACAGAGAATAGATACCATACTGTATCTGCTGGACTTTGTTTTCTTTTTGTAAGCATTGGCTCCTGGCCACTGACTGAGACTATTCTTAGCTAGATGGACCATTTTTCTAATCTTATATTGCTTTTTTATGTTAGAATCAATAAAAGATGTATGCATAAGTAGTTTTGAGAATCTGGGCCCAGAAATGTGAAATTGAAAAAGCACAAAATAGTTGAAAGCAGCTAAACCTGAATATACCAAAGGTCACAAGATTCAACATATATTTCAACAACTGGTATACCGTTCATTTACACAAGTCCAGAGAACATGAAAACCTTTAGTATTAGGTAATAGATACAACACTGGAGAATGTTGTTTATGGCAACTTTAAGACCATAGACACTCATTTTTAGAAAGGTGTTAGTATAAATTATCTGTTCAGTCTCAAGGTCCCTTGTTTTTCCTGTAGTTATTTTAGCTATATTGTTTATTGAAATGTATTAAAGGCCAATCAGCATTTTAGTTAGGTAACTGTGCTCACTCAACACCTGTTTATTGTCATTTATTTAACAATCTCTAAGTATTCAAACAAGTGTTATGATCTTGTGAATTGAGTACAGACAATCTGAAGATATAAAGAGATTATACTGCTACAAAGTTTATACACCAAGCCAAAAAATGTCTCAGTACCCACCTAAATTAGTAAACTGCAATTATTTTTGAGATCTGCTATAACAGAGAATAAGAAACAAACTAAAATACATCATGAAGGAAAGATTCCTCATATTATTAGAATAAATATGTATTTTGAATAACCTCTGAAAGTCAGGGATTGTGATATCATACAATGACAGTTGATAGTTGTCAATCTGATTTAGGATCGCTGAATTCAAGGATTCCTTTCAGTGAAGCAAGCCTTTGCATAATCATTTTTTCAATCTGTTAATTTGTTTTTTTTTCCTCCAAAATGTATCCTGAGTTGTAAATTTATTAGTAACCTTGGATTAGAAGTAGAAAGTATAGTTTATGTGAAAATGAAAGGGCACAGAGTACTTTCTTATTTCAGGATCTCAATTATCCTTACCTGACAATCTAGTATTGCTAGTGGAGATAGAATGACTGTACTTAGAACAATATATTGATTTTAATTAGAATGGTCAATCCACTCACAACATTAGTTGTGATGCCTTTAAAGCTGTTGTCAGAGAAAAAATAGTTAATTAATAGTAAACTTATAAATTGAGTAAATCAAACAAAGAAGAAGAATACAGTATTTTATTAATAATAATACAAAAACAAAAAACAAACCAGAAAAGGAAATGGAAACTGTAAGAAGCTTAAGCCGTTCATCAAGACCAGAGAAAATTAAATAATATCTTAAAACAGAATACTTAATGTGATAGGAAAAGCAAAGTAATACAGATAATAAACAAGATCAAAAAAAATGAAAGATTTTGTGCATATAATTTTAGGGCATTTTTAATATATATATTTACATTTCCTTTTCATTCAGATTTTCAGTGGCTCAGGACCCAAGTAGCATGAAAACTTGCTTTTTTGGTTTTTAGGAATTTGGTTTTATCATCCTTTCTTCATGGAGTCTATGCTGCATCAGTCCTACAGGAAAGTAGAATACAGTGCAGTGCTCACCAAAGGAAGTTAAATTTCCTTTAGCGAAACCAAAACATGACAGGTTAGTAAAAATTTCTAAAGGGATTTCTCTGAGATTTGCTGTAGTCAAATTCCAGTTGAATATTTCCATTCTGTTGAAATGTAACGTTCATTGTTCTTCAGTGAGACAAGTTATTTATTTTCAATTTGGAGCTATAAGTGAGCTATGGTGGGAACTTTCTAAATGATACTTAATTGCAGAGGCGAGTGACTTCATAAGTACTATAGGAGTGACTTCCTGATTCATAGGGTTGGCAAAGCATACAGATTTTACAATCAACCTGTGAAGTCAGTCAAGTATTTTGGCTTTCAAGGAGATGTAGATGTAGAAATACTAGTCAAAGACTTATTAAAGGACATCCAAATACTACCCTGTATTATTAAATAAAATCCAATACCATGTCACTCTGCATCATTTATTTGAGATCCTCTCATGTAATTGAGTTGGAGATAATTGGAGGAGACTACATCTTAATTAGAAACAAAATATAGTTAATATACTATTTATTATCTCTGATATCTTATTCAAATAATGAGTTGATGGCAACTAAAAATAACAAGAATCATATAGAACTATCTCCCCATAACATCAAGTCCTTGAGAAGCATACTTGGAGAAAAAAATCTGAAATGCAGACCTTTAGCAAAACCTGCTTTAGTTTCACTGCGTTCAACGCAATGTGGTGTTGGTTTGGAAATATGCATCTGATTCAGTCCAGTAGAGGAACTCATTTAATGGATAAAAATATATCCAGAATCAGAATAAAGCAGAAATCCTGAATAACCCTCACTCAGTCAGAAATCCTGAAATTGGCTAATTTAACCCAGGGAGCCTCTCTTCACGAGGTTTTGCCAGACTGTCTTTAGCACCTTGATCATCCCACCTGCTACATGTTCCCAATTAAGAGTAATAGCTCTATCACTTTCTCCTGTCTTCAAGATATGCACGTTTTCGTATGTTTATTTTATCTTATAATTTGCATTTGACTGTGTCACAGCAAGAGGATGAATTCCCACATGTGCTAATTTTAATATCTTTGTTCTTTTCTTTCTCGTGTAAGCAATGAAGAGCTCCTCTGGGCATAAGAATTGAAAATCAATTCCTCTGAAATAATTTTAACTTCTTTGCATTTATCTTGAAATAAACGCAGTGAAGTTTGTCTCATTTGTCTCAGATATACGTTAATTAGGCATTCATGAAAGTGCATTTATGAAATTTTCCAAATTTAATCTCAGTATAAATAACTCATGGCTAAGCATTACTGACCTGCATATTTTCAAAACAGAAGCACCAAGATGTTAGCTAATTCTACAGTTAACGTTTAAACAATCTGTAGTAACATGCAGATGTATTTCTTTAATATTTCTTCGTAACGTAGTATGTTGTTTTGTGGTATTACACTTTAAAACATCAGTGATTACAGACCACTTCTCTTGCACTGGGCCTTATGTCTTCTCTCTCAGGACAGTGGACAATCATTTATTCCCACTAAAGTTATCCTGATTCCACTGGGAAATATAAAATATATATATATTTAATACTCTTGCAATTAAGGGATAAAGAAGAAATCTATCTTCTGAAAGATAAAACGTAGTGAAAATCAGGTGACAGCTTACTTGGTATTTACAATTGGATGTGAAGTCAGTCACAAGAGTAGTACTCATTGTTTTTAATGACAAGCCGCTGAGTATAATTGATTTTTAGAGATCAGTTGCTTCACAAATAACAAAGGCCATTAATACTCTAGAATCATAACACAATTGACACAGAAAATAAAAAGAGATTTAAATGTCTTCCAGGTAGAACGTGGAGTTCTTCAGACTGGGACATACTCCTAGGTGAAACTTTCTAAGCATCAATATTATTTCTTTCCTTTTATTTACAGAATTGTAGAATAGCATAATAGAATGGTTTGGGTTGGAAAGAACATTAAAGGTCATCTAGTTCTAACTACCCTATTACAGGCAGAGACAAAGACTTACCAAAGTCGAAGGAAGTTTTGTTAATATCTCATAAACAAAATAACTCTAAAAGTTAGGTTAGGAATAGCAAAATAACATTTGGGAGCTTCTGATAAGACAGTATTGAAAGTTTGATTATACCATAATGAAATGAAAATCATGATGAAATGGATTTTCACACAGAGTTACTTAATTCTTTCTGCAGTGAAACTTCTAAAGAATGACCATCTTCCCTCTCCTTTTGGGCCAAGCAGATAGAATTAAAGGAAGTAGGATGCAGGTGAGAAAAACAGGACAACAAAGTTAAGAAAATAAATAAGGATTTAAGTTTAAAAAAAAAATTAAATATTTCAATTTCGCCCCACATTTTTCTCATCAATATGATTTGGATCACTTCCTTGTTATCTCTAAGCCTGCTGGTAATTTTCTGATGTTCATAATCTTTCCTTAGGGGAGCTCAGTGGTTTATTTGTCATTGTTTCCATTTCATGGTATCTTTCCACTTTCAAAAGGCTACACTGAAAATTAGCATATTTACATTATACATCTGTGTACAATAATTTCAAATTTTCAGGAATTTACATTCTTCTACAAGACTGATCAAATGTCTGCCCATTACTGGTGCCAGGAGTCTATACTAGAGAATCAATGTATAAATCTATAAAGTAAAAATGAGTTTCCTTCTCTCTCTGCTAAATTGTGTATAAGACTATTTGAGAATACATGAATATGACAGAAAGCTTTTCATTCAGCACAACTCAATACTATATTTTTCAACTAATTCTCATATAAGTATGTGTAAGATATTTTACATACTCTGTAAAGCAACAAATGACCACTTTTGAGAATCACACTTCTTTTCCAGAATCTGCAGTAAGCTAACCAATATGCTTTTCTATCAGTTGCAGATGATAAATTCTCCTTTTGCAATTAGACATTTTTTGCCATCTATTTGATTTTCTGTAAAGTAAAATAGGAATATCTACAGTTTTTAATAACTGCATTTACGTTTGTAGAACAAAATGTCATGCTGCAACAGATCTCTGGTTTCAAAGTCCGGTCTGACATTAATCTCAATCAGACACTAGCTTAGAGAATGAAGTAGAAGCTGGTCTCTCATCAGACTCAAGAGCCCCGTAGTCTAATATGTTGTGTTGTATAGCTAGTTTTTGCAAAAACTAGTCAAATGGCTTTGCAAGGCTGCCAACAGAATCTTTGTTTCCATGTGAAAAATAACCTGTTGTAGGCCAAGAGCTGCTGAATGTGATATGCTTGTTTTAGTTGGCACTGTTATCATGCCTAGCAGGGAGCTATGGTGTGACTGGCTCAAGCTAATTTTAAGTAATCTGTCAAACAACCAGCAGATGTGTGATAACAGCTGTCAAAGTTGCAATTTAAGATAAGGGCGATTCTATCTTTGCTCATGGTTGTTTGAGATAGTCTTCTCCACAGAAGCCAGTGGTTCTATGTGAAAATATATTTACATGCATACAAAGCTAGGAGTCCATAAGTGGGTAAAAATTTTATGCAGTAGACCACTAGAGAGTGATTATTAAATTGAGACTTCAGAATTCTGTGCATGTTAAGTCATAATATTACACCAAATATTTCCTTTATCAATAATTAGTAAAATATGCATTGTTGTGTCAGCATGCATGTATGTATGATGCATTTCTTTCATCATCAAGTTTAACAAAGTCAAAGCACTTAAATCATCATTATAGCATCCTGAGGTTGTAAGAACAGCTGTTAGGAGAGGTCAGAGCTTCTCCTAAACTGTACGAGGAGGCAGCATGTGTGTTGTTACCTTTTATCCTTTGTGGCAAGTTCAAGATCTAGGGAGACCTAAAAACTGTGAACCAATATTGCTCACGGAAGTATTTTGGTAACTGCAGGAAATTCTGACTGTTGCCCTTTATGACACATCTTTGATGAAACCATGTGTTTCTCGCATACTGTTAATGTTCAGGTGTCAGGAAATACCCATTATGGGAACAGGCTCTAATTGGAGTGTTACGTTTCCCAGAAAAGTTAGATATTTAGAAAAAATTTTTGTGTAAGGACTAGGGCTTAACGTTAAACAGGCATGCTCTCTACTCTATGGAACTAAAAAAAAAAAAGCAAGATAGTAACTAAAAAAGTGGTAGTATAAGGTACATAAGAGAAAACTTCAAAACTTTGTATGCTTTACATTCTTCCTTGTGGCCATGACTATGTTAGAAAATAAAAGTGGAAAAAAAAATTCTCTTTCACTTGAGTGTTTTTTATTGAAAGAGGAAATAAGACAGAGCTATATTTCTAACCATAACAAAATAAAAAGCAACAGTGACTTTAGCAAAAAAAAAAACAAGGGTCAGATTCTGGGCTGGTACAGATCAGATGTCTAATGCCTAACCTAGAGTATTCTGTATCACGTGAGAGCTTGCACTATAGTGCAGCTTTCTCCATTATGCCCACTGCATTTGCATGAAATTCTCACTATAGCTTGGTAGAGTGCTTTATTCCATACTCCAAACTTTTGAATGTTGAAGTCATACTAGGCAGAAGCAAACCTTTATTAATAAGATTTTGTACAACAAAAATACACTCTGTTTTAAAAGGCAGTTGGCCAAAGCAAAATTTTTTCTACCAGCCAGTGTGATTATCTCTTCCTGTCAACATAGAGTAAAGTATAGTAAAAGACAAAAAAAAATCTGTGGAAGTAGGAGGCAATAATAATCTTGTGCTGGAAACCTGCTCTTTTTTATTTCTTTAATTTCACCTTCACAAAGACAGCAAACAGCTTTGGTTTTTGTTATTTTTTTTTTTTTACACTGACTCTTTGTGGATTGACTGTAGTAGTCAGAAAGAAACAATAGTTGATTTCAGTAATTAATTCCAGGTGACAAAAGGAATGTTGCTGTTCATGCACTCTTCCTAAGGCCAAAAAAAAAACAACCTTAAGTCAAGAGTGCACAAACAGTAAAACTCCTTTAGGGAGCAGAAGTCCCCTAACATACTGTTGGTTTGGGAAAGGCTTTTTCTGACTCCTCAGGCTACGAGAATTTTACATTTTACCTATATTCTTTCATGTTGCATGAGGATGACTTTGTGATTCTCTCAGATTTATAAAACGAAGGAAACAAAGTGCTGAGTTAATTGTTTTGATAGAGGAGGAAGAGCCAGAGAATTGAAAAATATGATTTCTATGAAGTTGATTGAAGTTCTCCAAAATGTTCAAATATGCTTCCAAAAAAATCAACATTGAAGTACTATAAAATTCAAGTGAGAATAGAAATGAAAGGATGAATATAAATGAAATTTCTTCCACTTACTATTTTTTCTTCCTGGGACTAGAGTTGGGTTTCTACACATTACATCAGCAGATAAAGTAGAGAACAAAAAGTAACTTCCTGTGATAAACGTACCTTCTTTGTTGAAGTTTTCCATGGTTGTCAGTCTCATGACCTCCCATGAGTCTATGAAGGAAAATTGCCACAAGTGTTACGTTTTTTTTTAATAGGTGTTGTTGTTTGTTCATGACCACTGGATGAATCCAGTCTCTGATGAACATTTTTTTAGTGCGTAGCCCAAAATAATTTTTCTATCACATACCCAGCTTCTTTTTATCATAATTATTTCAAACAATGTCTTTCAATAATCTAAATTCATTGCTTAAATCTATTGAACTATCACAATTTTATTATTAATGCTTCTCCTATAAAAATGATATAAATACAAAGCCATCCTTTATTATTCCCATACATCCTCCATTAATTCTATCCAGGTACAGAACTTGACCTTCTGTGACTCCACTGGTCCCTTGGTGAGCAGGCTCCTGCTGTATAGATCAGACTAAAAGGAAAACTAGACCAGATGTTTTTACTATTAGGTAGATTAGCCCAAAACTAAAATTAGGAAAACATACTGGATCTGATTTACTATCAGTCTATGATCTGTTGCTGCACAGGGAGCAATGGATACTATAGCAGAGGCAAACGGCAATTTACTGTGGGCATAGGGCTTTCACACACTCACCCCTGACTGCTCTAAAAATGCTGAACGGAGGGCCCCAGTCTGGTGATGAAAGCTGTTTTTGACAGTAAAAGCTGAGTAAGAAAACACAAATTCATTTTTAGAAAGGTGCGTGAGAAAGTAATGGTGGAAATATTTATCCCCACAAAAATTGCTTATCTACAGATATATAAACAATATAATTTCAAACTTTTGCATTGAATGTTTCTTTGAAGAGATCAATTTTCCTGAGGTATTTTGGTAAGCCACAAGGCAGTAACACTGATGTGATTCTAGCTAAGCAGGACTCTTCTTTCACATGATATTTGGTCAAAACTTAGGATAAGACCATGAACCTCTCATAGAGCATTTCCATTTTGGCATAAGTAACCTACAGAATGAAACATTCATGCTCTGGAGTAGGCCATGGGAAAGCTTCAGGAATATAGGAGATTTTGTTACACACTTATTAAAAAATCCTTACGTTCATCTAGCAAATGCACTAAGAAACTCTCAGGGTGCTGTCACTAATCTTAAGCTCCTCAGAACACTGTGAACTAGGTAAAAATTATCTCTGGAGTTGCTAAGAGCTTTCCAGTGAAATATTTTGTTCACTGGAAATGTAGATTCAAGTGCATTGATGCTGCTTCTGGATTCAAGCTCAGTTTATATAATCGCTTGCATTGAAAACTGTATGTTATGAGCAACTGTGTGTGGGACTGTTTTCAAAAAGTTGGAATTTGAGGAAAAATATATGCAATTAAATGAAACTCTCATTGGTTTTGAACAAAATGCATCCGGGGAATTTCTATGATGTCAGGGATAAAAACAAGATAAGTTAGAAGTTGTAAAAGATTATTTTAATTGTTTAATTTGATGAATGAAATTAGTAAGAAAAGTACACTGATTGTTATCTCTCACTTGCAGATGAGTGAACTCTAGCCTTACATGTCATTATGTGGCATAGCCAAAAGCAGGGGCTAAGGTAAGGATGAAATGAAGATTTTGTTAGCTGGTTGGTCTCCTGGATGGTTTGCTGTTGGCTCTGAAATCACCACATCCTTCATAGTAACAAGTATTGGGTCCTGAATATCTAGCATTTTGTTTTCCTTTAGAGCACAGCAGTAGTAAAGTCATTGTCAGTGCTAGGTGGATGCTGCATCGTGTTTGTGATTACAGACAGCAGTGAAACAAGCTGTCCACACACCATCTCGACAAATTGCTGCTTTGTTAATCATTTCTCCAGTATGGAGTAGCACAAACCCACTTGTATTCTAGCCAAGCAATCTTATTCCTCTGGTGTCCGATCAAATACTTGATCTGAGTAAGTGTAGCCAACTAGCAGCAATGCCTATAGCAAGTATTGCAAGGTAACTTCAAAAGGTAACTTCACTTAAGAACTCTGCAACTGTTGTTTAAAATGTTTTAATACTCTCCCAGGAGTATGAGTTTACTTTTGGAATTATGCTAAGCATTCCTGAATACTACTTCTGCTGAGATTCTATCTGTTTTACAGGAGGAAAAAAAAATGTGAGAAAGAAAATGAGACTCTTGCTCTGCAGTTAGATCTCTCATTTGTGAGCATCTGCCTACGCACTCCTGTCTATTTGAAGTAGTTCAACCCATGTGTGCACTACTGTGATCTGAAGGGTGCACTTACATACAGCCTTGCTGGTTTTGGTGAAGCAAAGGGTCTCCAAAGCAGTGCAGTAGTCACCACATCTTCTGTGGCAAGCTGTTAAGTTTCAAACCACTTCTAAATAAGCCATTTCTTCTCTATTTCTTAAAATATAGTTGTTGCTTCTTCTTGAGACATGCTTCTACTGGAAAGGTAGAAGAGTTAGCTTTGAAGGGAATGATAGTAAGAGAGAAGTTCATTAATCAATTTTCCGTTTGCTTTCATCAGTATTCATCACATATTCTACGTCCCACCAAACCTGCAAACTAGCAGCAATAACATTGCAACTGCCAACTTGCCAACTCTCACCTAATCTATCCCTGGGCCTCTTCATCTACTTTTTATCACACCTCACCTTGTTCTGTTTATAATCAGGTTCACTGCAAAATGTGAAGCTCATTAGACCTCTATGACAAGATCGTGTCCAAATATTACCCATATTTAATCTAAGATAAATATGCACATTTGGGTGTGCATAAATGTGATGTGCATCCTTGCTGCAGTATAATATGCAGTGAGAACATACTGCATCTGGTTAAATCTAAGCAATTTCAGCAACCATAAATATTAAATGTGAGCAATATATTAGCATAAGTCTTAGGAAGATTCTTGTCCTTTGCAAAGCTAAAATGACAAGTGTTTCAGAAGTACAGATTAGCAAATTAGAAGCTTAGGGAGTCAGAGAGGCTACTTATGATACTGTCTGTTCATTGAAAAAGAACTAATGGTGGATGCATTTTCTTCCTGAGCAAACTGATTATTTGTGTTGTTGCTGCTTCCATCTACTACTCTGCAGCCTTGACTTTATGCACCTTTGGAAGTTTAAACAAGGATTAGACAGAAAACCAGAAAGAGGCTTTCTGCTTTTTTTTTTGCTGTCTGTTGAAATTTTAAGTGAAAATTCCACCAATATTCCACAATGGAGAGGCTCAGATTAAGGAGATTTGCTGACTGTTAAAATTCAGTTTCCACATCAGAGGGAGCAGCAATGTGACATGCTCTGCATCACAGCAGTGCTGTTTTGGCCAAGCTCCAAGTGAGCAAGGGCTGACTTAGATCTCAGTGGGTGGTAGTTATTACACATTTTGGGGAGGCTATTTAAAACTGGCATGTGAACTAGTTCTATCAGAGAGGAAAAAGCACAGGTAGTAAAGTCACCCTGTGACATCTGCCCTCCTGCTGTGGGTTAACATACAGAAATTGAGCTGTCTGAAGCACAGAGCCATTCATGAGAGGGAAATCAAACAAAACAAATTGGAGATAAATTGATGTTGCTAAAATTAGAACCGTCACACCAAGAATTCCTATGAAGTAAAAGTTGTAAAGGGCTTCTGCTATGACTAAGCATTTAGCAAAACAATAAAATAGCTGCAGGTCATGCCAGAATGATTATTTCTACTCTTTAAGCAGATTGAAGCTATTGAGAAAGCCTTGTGAGATACAGTCTTGAAAATGATGACCATTTCTTGTTAAATGGACTTCTACAAGTCATATTTGCCCTAGATTCCCTATTTTTTGGAAGAGTAAATTTTGACACAACTAAGATCAGGTAACATCTTTTTTCAAACACAAATGAGTTTATTATTGTATAATATCTAGAATCATCTTCAAATATAAACCCTCTCCTCTGTTAACAATAGGATACAGGGCCAGGAAGAGAACTACTTCTTCAAAAAAATCAAACTTCTAAATCCAGTTACTGTAGAATGTTTAATATACACAAACCACTTCAGGTCAAGAACCATACAAGAAACATTAGTTGTCCTAAGGATCTCCGTTTACTCCCTTTTTATTTAAGTTACTGTGAAGTAACTGCATTAACTCAGATACTACACTATAGCACATCTACACCAAGAAAAATACTTTACAATAAATTACTGAGGATAGATGATATTGACTATTTTGTTGTACTTTTACATAGTTCAACAGCAGAAAAGCTCTATACGTATCAGCAAATCCCAAAGTCATGCTTTTATTACAAATAACATCTACAGAAGATTTTCATAAAATCTGTGCTAAAATGAAAACCAAACAACCTCTTTGATCTTAAAGGGATCTAATCTCACAAGCTGCAGATGACAGCTGCAATATTTGGTGATAGTAAGGACTACCTCAAAGGAGATGATGCAACAAGCTGCAGTGCTAATTGACATAATAATTAATTAATAGTAATGATTCCACTGAGAGAATGAAAAATGTAGCAAATTACATGAAATATACTATTGAATTTTTTGATGATTAAGGTTCTTGTAAAATAATCTGTTGGGGCAGGAATATTTTCTCTATGAAGATTGATAGGTACCAAGTGAGACTATAGTAAGTAATAATAATAAAATGTAACCAGATGTGAATTTGGCTAGCAATCATAGGAAGTATTGGAGATGGTAACATTAATCTAGTAATTGATAGCTGTTTCAAAAGTGATGATATTACAAGAAGTTGAATGTTAATGTCAGTACAGTAGTATAAATATAAACCTGTATTTTTCTAATGAAAATCTCTGCAAATGGTGTAAAAATATAATGAGTATCAATAAATGCTTTGGCATAAACACAGCTAGTTTTGTCAAAGACCAGCTTTAATTGCAGCCAACAACACAGTGCAAACTCATGGTGTGCAGAGTCTTCAGCTATCCTTAAACAGGCCATATTACTGCTTATGTAGGCAATAGGAGCTAGAAATCCTTAGAACAGATGCTCTTCTTTGAGCTGATACAATAAAAATCCTGAGAAAGAAGCCCCTAAAAATTTGGAAAACAGGTCTGCCCATTGTTCCTAACCTATCTGCAGATTCAAAATTAAAACTTATGAGGAACCTGGGTTTACAAAATAGCTGGTCAAAGTGCCTAAGTTGGCAGCACTGACTCTCATCATCACCTAATTCCCATTCATCTGGTTTTCTTTGACTTCAGTGTAGGGCAACCAAATTAACTCTGCAGGCAGTTCTCTTAGTGGCAAACTTCTTAAAGTGATTGAATTTCCTGAATATAGAGTCCATTATTTCAGTGATAATGATTGCACAGATTTCTGATAACCAGATAATTCTGTCATTTGCAAATAATTATGCAGCAGGGAGGAAATCTTACGAATGTCTGGTATCATACCTGATAGTAATCATACTATAAAACTCTTGGAGTTCATGACACTTCAGTTTTGTTATACTGTGTATATTGGGCTCTATTCCTGTATTCTCTTAAATTAAGAGAAGCTTTTTGCATATGGGAACTAGTAAGTAGTCAATTAGTCTGTTCTTATGATGCTTTTTCAGTGGTTTATCAGAATATGGTATATTTCATAATTTTTAACATTTTGGTCATTTAAATGATATCAGCCTAGGATAACATGATTGGTGTTGATTCTCTCATTTCCTTTAAGAAATATTTTATATCTATGCACAGTGTTTGGCATCTGATTGAACTCTCTCCAGGTTTTCCTCATTAAATGATGCATGAGTGTTTTACATTACACATATTGTTTGTCTGCTGTAATTAATATTGGCTGTATTTTCAATATAAAACATTGTTAATTAGCAATGATTTCTAATGTCATCTTAATGTTGATACACTGCAGATAGTAATGGCAACTATTAATCACAGTCCTCACTGAAAATTCTTCATTTATTCTTTAAAAAAGTAGTATTTCACATTTTTTCTTTATGTTTGCAAACCAAATTTCAGCTATGGATCAGTATGCTAAATCTTTCAGATCATGAAATAGGCGATCCAATGATTACAAAGGGATACAATGGAATTTGGGTTGCAGCTCTACTTGACTCAGGCGTGTTTTCAAGGAACCAGGAAATGTGAGACATTGCAAGAGACAAAGCACAGATTTGGCCCTCTTCCCCTTAAGTATGAGTGTTGTCAGTGAAGAAACAAAAACTTTTTTCTCAGTGTTTGTTTACATTGTGGTCACAAAAGGCACATTTGTTATGCATCTTTAACAAATAAATTGAACAGTAACTAAAAATATCTCTGTAGACCTCATTGGTATATGTTTTGGATGGAAACAGAAACAACAGAAAGGCTCTTGAATATTTGACAAGTTGAGCTTGAGGCAGCCAAAATATGCTGTTCTGTGTTGCATAATCATCTGTAAGAAGAAAGATAAGAGCCCTGAGAGAGTGTTCACTACTAAACATCCTAAATGAGAGTGAAAGAAACAAAAGTGCAAATACATATGACAATGCTTAGATTCAGAAATGTAATGAAGTCTAGTATTAAAGATTTAGAATTGCACTCTTCTTGAGTAGGATCTGCTCTTTGGGATAAATTTCACTGTGCAAAAATGGTACTACAGTTAAGAAACCAAGAATATGAAAATAAAGTTTGCAAAGAATATTAAACGATTAGAGATCTTCCAAAAACTTTGTCAAAAATTTCTGAGAAATATAGATGTTTTTTGACTAATTATAGTATTTGGCAATAATATTTGAATTTAGAAAGATTTAAACCAAACATACTTTAAATTACCTGATAAACACCTGAAGAGTGTAAAAATGGGGAAATACTGTTTTTTTTCCAGTGATACTAATAAGGGAATATACCTGACTTATACAACCTGCCTTCCTAGTACAGTAATATTATCGTGTCTGCAATAACACCACACATAATAGCTTACCATATATACTGATTCTATTCTTCTCCTGTGAGAACGAAATGGCCGAATATTTATACATATCACATTTTCTTTATATATTTGTTTTTCTTATTTTGAAAATTAAAATAGAATCATTCTTGTAAAAAAAAAAAACAATAATAAAAAATCTGCTCTTCCATCATGTCATACAGTCAATGACTTCTTGTCTTATTTGATATGGTGTGTAGATGCATGTATAAAATACATTAAAGGTCTTTTGTTTACTGCATCATGAAATTAAAAAGCATGCAGTCTCTGTAATTACATTGTCCTTTGCCGTCTCTTTAAAAAAGAAAAAGACTGTG
>JANHGO010000549.1:0-39995 GCA_024606505.1 Aquila spilogaster
TCACTTGTATATTCCAATCCTTTTATTATTACTATTGTCATTTTATTAATGTTATCATTATCATTATTAGTTTCTTCCTTTCTGTTTTATTAAATTGTTCTTATCTCAACCCACGAGTTTTACCTTTTTTTTCCCTGATTCCCTTCCCTATCCCACTGGGTGTGGGGGGGAGTGAGTGAGTGGCTGCATGGTGCTTAGTTGCTGTCTGGGGTTAAACCACGACACAGATCAGTCACAAGTTTAGGCAAGTACCAGAACTCCAAATCTTTCATTTGGCCACATGTTGGCCTTTTTTTAGAAGAAACCAAGTGCTAATTTTGGAACTGAAGAGAATCCAATTTTTGAGTCTCCCTGTAATATAAAAACACAATTTCACAGCAAGATTTAGTTCCTCTCTAATCTCTCACACATACATTCATGTTAAACTTCACTTAACACTTCCTTTCAATCTCACTAAAGTAATGTGTGAACTTTACTGTGAGTTTAGATTAGAAAACATTAAGTTTACAAGTATCTCCTTGAGAAGAAGTGAGCACAAATCCAGAGATTTTGCTGCAGTCTGTCTGAAGTGCACTCACAGTGTCCAGACAGACTGTGCAGAATTTAGGAGTGGAGCCAAAATGCAAAAAAATCCCCTAATGGAAAAGTCACCTGTCAGAAAAGCTCTGCCACGGAATGTCCAGAGTATGAGGCTTGATGATGTTGTTGTCCACAAGCTATAAATATGAACAGCATCTACGAGCCAGAGATGAGAAAACCAGTGAGGATACAGAATCAGCATTTGGACAAGGAAATGTAAACACACTTAAATCCGTGATGAAAAAAATTGTTTAAAAGTGAAAAGACTGCTATCCCTTTGAGACACAGAAAGAAGCTTTCCCTTAGCAGCACAAACGGCCTTGCAGGCAGAGCCAGCTGGCTTGACAAAGACTCTCTTCATCACTGTGTAGGCTGCTGCATGGAAAAGCCTGCCCAGAAGGCAGAGGAATGAGGCTCAGACTTTACTTTCAAAGTTGCCCGGATTGCAGCCCTCTTCAGTTAAATCTGGACCTATCATAAAGCAAATGGGAACCTTGCCAGGGACTTAGGGCTGGGATTCTACCCCTCATCAGTAACAGGAAAATATTGCTATAAGTATTCATTTTTGTTATGTTATCTAAAACATGCTATACAAGCAGGGAAAGACTGAAAATATTTTACAGGTTACCACTGACCATAGAATAGTATGTGTTCGAGGAATACAGTAGGAGAATGTGGTACTAATTCATTTACCTAAGCTATAAGAATATAGCTTCTTATTTGACGTAACCCAGAGAATTAGACTGTAGTACTGACTACAATTTTAAAAGAGATACATATATTTAAAAGAGCAAGGTATTTGTGCTCCATAAGAGGGCAATGAACACAAGAAGTATCTGTGTAAAATCTGTAGCCACAACAGAGTACAGAGATTTGGAAAAACTCTGGTATGATAGATGCTCATGCATAAGTAAAGACCATATACGTGTCAGAGCTATCCATGTGATGAATTGCATTACATCTTTCCGAGAATTTTATGCAGATTCTGATAACTAACCTCTCCCTCCATCACTTCCTTTCACATTCCAAATCTCTGAGCAGCATCAAGCAGATTTTCACTGAAAAATCAACTTGCCATAGAAATATTTCCTTCTTTCCTGACAGGAATCTGTAGAAGAATCCGGTTACCTCTGGGCTAGAGTTTGGAATTTCCTTGCAATGAGAGCGTTCAGCTATCCATGCGATTCACAGGGTTTAATAATAATAAATTATTATTCTTTTAAAAGGTAATCTCTTTCACTTAGACTCTCTCTGGACTTTTACAAAGCTTTTTAACATACCGGTTACTGTTTTGTTGATGTATAAGAATAATCACATTAACTAAAGCAGGTGCCTCATCTATGGAGACTACAGTCTCCATACATCTATCTTATTTCCCACTTAAAATCAGGCCCAGCAATCTCCAAAAACTTCCATGTATGAACCCTTTCTGGGCTTGCCATGCAGCATTCACAGACTCAGAAGCAACCCAAGGAACTCATCCTTTAGCAACATTGCTGCTTTTTTTAAAAATTATTATTTATTTTTGGTGCTTACCTAGATGTTTTCAGAGAAAACCTCTCTCTGGTAACAGTGTGAGAACATGGTAGGTGACCATAACTACTTCTGTGAAGAAACCTCATGTAGAGTTTTACATGAGAAACCTGTGCATGGACAAAACACCTTGTTCTCAGTAGGACAAGGATTTCCCTTCCATTACCGAGCTTTGAGAGTTCAGTGCACAGCAGAGGGGCTTGTACTCACAACAGGAGAGGGAGTAGCGGGGAGAGTAGGGAAGGGGACAAAAAGGTTCATCCTGGCCTGGGGCCAAAACCATCCCGCAGTATGACGGCGGATTAATGCCAGATGGGAAGGGGATTTGGCTGAGGAGGAAAAAACCTCCATTCGCTCCTTCAGTTTGACTTCATGTACCCTGCGCGCAACTAGAGTAGCAGAAAGGGGTTTAACTTGGGCTGAGGATGTGATCATTAGGATCTCAAAAATGAATACCATATTCAAACAAAGAAAAAAAAATAATTCCTTAGCTATTTGCCTGCAGTCACAAAGCCTCATTGTTTTTTCTCTCCTTTCCCCAAAAGATCTCACCTGTTTTCACTTAAATAACTGGGACCACTGATGAAAGCCAGAAAGAATAATATGCTGCATGAAAATAAGAGTTCTAGTCTTCTGATTTACATGAAAAGAATAATCTAAAAAAGACATGATCAATAAGTCAAGGAGGAGCAGAAAGTGAAGAGAGGAATAGAAGTATTTTGGAAAGGCTGAATATAAGGCACAAATTTTGATAACCAGCATCAGATATGTCTGATGCAGATGTAGCTAATTATTTAATGACAAGCTAATTGGATTTACAATATACACTGTAAATCTGTCTAGCACTGAACAGGCAAACTGCCACAGATCCCATCTCAGATTAACAGAGGATAAAGCATTTACATGCCTCTGACTGTTTACAATTTCACAGCAAAAAGAAGAAAAAAAAAAAAGGAAACCATCTCTGATTTGGAGTTTTCAGATGGTGGCAAAGTCAGTAGACACACTTTCCCTACAAGACAAGGTATGAGCAGAGCTCTGAGCTTTGGACTCTTGTTTTTACCATGAGCTTCCAATTTTTACATTGCATTTTGCTTTCATCTGGTTTTTATTTGAAAATCCCATCTGGGCAGATCTGAAAGAATAGTTGGATCTTAAATGTTACAACCATTTAAATAATATGAACATAATTGCCTGGGTTTACTTTGCTAAAATGATGTTTAAAGAAGATCTTTACTTAGTATACTACGAGGTCTCTCTATTAACCTGCTAAAGTTAATAACATTGTTGAGACTAGATGAAAAACAGAACACTAACCAAAATGGTCAAGAAATAAGAAGGAATAATTGAACCACTACAGCTTTCTATATTTAATTACTAATATTCTCTAAAGTATACATATTTAAACTAATCAGGCAAAACTTTAGAAGTTTCAGTCATTCAAAGTACCAACAAGCCTTATTTTGCAAATCTACAAAATATTCCTAGAAAAAGGAAACTCTTTTACTTGTTTTAAAAAAGAAGACTACACATGCCATTTTTTTGTTTAGTGTCATTCACTAAATACACTGGCAAATGTATATAAATATAAATCCAAGTTAATCACGCAATCTGTAATTAGCTGGAAATCAGTCATGCACAGTTGATTCAGGGAGAAGTAGCATCTGTAGAAGCTGTAGGACAAGGGGTTATAAGTGTCTTGATTGCTAACACCTTCAAAAATGTCCTGGTAATTGTGGTTCCACGGTGTCCACCAAAATCACATATCCATTCCCAAACACTGTTTAAGAGATTATTTTCAATAGTAACTGTAGTTAAAAAAAAAACAAACAAACAAACCACAGCCAAAATATTTGAGTAGAATATATGAAAACCAAAAGAAGCTATGGTCACAGACAGAGCTGGAGAACCAATCAACAGCAATTTGGGGGAGTTTTGTTGTGCCATTCCTGGCCATAATTTAGCTATACCATCATGGTGGGAATTCTATTCAACTGTTTGAATGTTAGAGCTGCTTGAAAAGTCCCAATTAATTAATATATTAGGTATCATAAAGCGTTCATGAGCTGGTCATGAAGAGTATTTGTAATTTGCTATTTGTATTCTGGTACATGAAATCACATGTTTTGGGGTTGGGTTTTTTTTGAGGTTTTATAGGGTGACCGAAGCTGCAATGAGAGCTTGAAGAACAACTGAGGCCTCTGATTCTTTTGGGGAGACGATATAGCAGACAATAAATAAGCTTATACAATTTAGAGCATTTAAAATCTTTTCCTATCATCTTTGAACCAGCTGGAGAATTATGTTTATTTGGCTCCACACACAGACCTTAGATTCAAAAATAACCATATTCCTTCCTGAGCGAGGCAGTGAGAAGGATAAAAGCCAGATGTACGGGCTGAGAGACTTAACATTGATTTTTTTCTTGACACATTCACACCAAGCAATGAAAGTGTGCAGTCCTACTTGTGAAAGCTGTGGTTAGAGCCTGGTTCTGGCCAGGAGGTTGAGAGAATTTCTGTTTCCATATCCCACATGCAGCAGAACAACATGCTTTTTCATATACCTGGCAAGTACATGCAATGAGCTGATTTTCTCTTTTATGTAGTGCTCTCAACAGCTACTCATCACAGAATCACTTGTACATAGAAAGTGCTGTTGACAAAGCAAGTGACTAGGTTTGGGGTCACTGGACTTTGCTGATTCATCAAATTAAGGGACTTTCACAGAGATAAGTCACTTTTGATTAAGTTCTCAAAATTTGTCTGATTATTTGCCAACTCACCTTTGTTGAGTCTGCTTTCTGGCAGCTGGTCTACCAGACTTACACCCTTCCAGAAGCCACAGTTCCTCAAGAGCTCAGTAGTGGTCTGTTCACTTACAGAGAGAATCCAAAATGTTCAGTTTTCCAGCCAGATGGATCTAAAACTGAAAGTAAAAATAAAACAGAATGTTGCTGATAAAGAAATTAATTTTTAATGTTCCACTTTAATCCCAGTCCCACACCTACTAATTTTTTATCTGCCCACCTTATTAATTCAGCACATTGGTCTCTTATTCCTTTTACTAAATTATTGCACCAAGGGGAAAGAAAACATGGTATTTCATAGCACAGTTTTAAGGCTTTGCATGGAAATTAGATTTTTAAGCGTGAGTCTCCGAATTAGGAATATTATTTAGTTCTTAGAGGGACCTATAACTCAGGGACCCAATTCCTACCACAGTCATCTGGGGTTTAAAGCCTTTTCAAGAGATTTGGAAGCTAGAGATTCAGATGCTTATATCCACTTAGTAAGGCTGTGGATATAAAGATCAACAGTATGTGTGTGTTTTCATCACTGGCTCAGTGAGCATAATCAAGTTATCCCCCACTTCAGTCAAAGGTGTGTCACAGTGAAGAAATTAAATCAAAATTTTAGGGCTGAAAATACAAAGCAGTATGATCACTTGAGACCATGTTTCTCTATGCTAATGGGGATACTTGGATCAGAGACCTGTGCTCCTCTCCCAGCTCAGGACACTTAAGTATTTTGCCAAATACATGTTTTCTTTGAAAATGCATAAACAATCCTCAGCACAGAGAACAGAATCCAGATTATCCCTCTCCTTGGTGTGTGCCCTAACCACAAAAAAAGAACATTTTATTCTCTTTTTATTTCCAATGTCGAGTTTTCAGGCAGTGGGAGGAGAGGTATGCTTCACTAGCTTCAAAAGAACAGTTGTGTCTTCACAACAAAGTAAGATAACTAATCAGTTTGTTGTTTTACAACACTATTGTGGAAGCTAGAGAAATGTGACTTTCAGTCTTCTAAATCTTTATGGGACAACTGAACTCTACCACCCTAGAGCCTAGGCAAATTTCTGGACTCGCTTCTCAGAAAGATGTGATGAGCAGTACCAGCACCATTTTAAAGGAAAAGCTGTTAAATCTAGTTTTAGGTTAATCCTTCCAGAGTTTTTTTGACATGCACATCAGAAATGTGTTCAGAAAGTACCTATGAGATCAAGTTGCTAGGAAGGCAAATGCTTGTCTACTTTCTGTTTTAAAGTATGAGCTACAAAACCTGACTCAGTGCTGCCACAGTTGATGTGCTTCTGAATATAGAAGTAAAGGAAGTGAAAACAGGTCTCTCTCATACTTCCTGGTTAAAAACTAGTGGCCATAGGGAACTTAGGATCCTCCAGCAATAGACAGCGACTAAGCAGAAGGCTCTGATCCTTAAATGCCATCTCAGGCCTATTATATTCAACTGTCCAGTTTTTGTTTGATCTTGACTTGGGATACTTGTGAAAATTAAATCTTGTCCTATTGTGTTCAGACATTGTCATGTTGTAATCAAGTACTCTCTAGTTCAGTACATCATGAGTTCTCACTGGAACGTATGTGTTCCACTGAAATGCAAATAAATACTTTTGATTATTACGCTAATTATTATTAGCATTAATGTTACTATTGTTATTATGAATTATTATTTTTAGAACTTACTTTCTTGCTTTGAAATCACAGCAAATTAGACTTTATTGTGCAACTGCTTAGAGCTGTTCTATTTGTAAATCTCAAACAGGTTTATCTTAAGGAAGTGTTTTCTTTGCCAAAGTTAGACAGAGATATGTAAATTACTGAAAGATAAGTCAGCAGAATGTTTGGAGGCAGTGACAGTTTCAAAATTGAAATGATCAAATCTTCTTCATCCAATCTTATATTTGATTTTACAGTCCAAAATGATCACAGATACCTTGTATAAATTCACACTTTTTAGTGCAAACTTTCATATACACTCTGTCTCTCTTCAAAGATATATGTATTATACTTCTTCAAATAATTGACACAATACACAGAGCATATGAGAAGGAAATAAAACACACAGAAATAAATGCAGTGACAAATGTACTGCGTAACACCAAAACGTTTGCTATACTGAGGAATATAAACCTATAAATTATGCTAGCAGGCTGGATTACAATCATAGCAAAATGCTAAAATGTACTGTAACGTGTCAAGCAACATCATTTTCCATTGGGATTGTATTTCAACAGTCTCCATGAGTAAATCTTGACTCCTCTGATTCAAGGGGGAAGATCCCCATAGAGCTATGATGCTGCATAGCAGCAGAGGATCTGGGTCCCAGAGCTGTGAAAGCCTTTTAGCTCATCTATTCGTCACCTCAGTTCTGTTCACATGGTTCTTCAGATAGGAACTGGAAGAGCCTTTGAGGATGCAATCTTTAAGCCAACAGGGCTGAGAAAAGAAATTCTCATTTAGATATACAGCAATAATCCCAGTACTGATGAAAGTAAGCTGTCGCACATGATGTGAAATCATACAACAGACATGATCTTATGAAGTAGTGTATAGTAGCTACCATTACAAGCAAACAAATAAGCCTATAAAGGCATTCTGTGTGGAAAAGAAGAATATTTTTTCACAAAGTTTTCCAATTTTGAGTTAGCAGTCTCTGTGTTCTTGTGCAGAGTGCAGATACCTGATTCCTTTCCTAGTTCTCCAACCATAAAAATTGTTCTTCCTTCCCAAGAGAAACACTAAATGTATTTGAAATGCTTTGATCTGCTCTTAAAACCAGGTATGATTTTAACTAGGAGCAACTACACAGAGAGTAGGGGCTAATATCACTTAATCCAAAGCTGACATTGTTTTATGCATAGATTGTCAGTGCATTAAACCCTGCCTTGAATTTTAAGACTTGTTATTTAATATCTAGAGCACTAAGATGTTAAATTTTATGGATTTCTGCAAAGACAGAAAGGCAAGAACCCTGGATGTTGTAAACATATAAGAAGGAGCTTAGAATACATTTTGTCCCATCTTAGAAGGTATTTTGGCTAACCTTCTCTCACCCAGTTTAACCACATACTATCCCATCTGTATTGCATTTGCAGTCACTTTGGAATATTCTTCTTACTTTACTTTGGTTGCCAGTTTTGTAGTAGCTTGCAACTTAGTACTGTTATTTGTTTGAAAGGTACACTGAAACCCATACACTGGCCAAGTGTATCTTCTTGTTGCTGGTTTGCTCCCAATTGGCTCTGTGATAGCCAAAATTGAAAAAGTTTCAATTCTACAGTAAGAAAACAATTCTCAATTACATTAGGTTTTCAATTGTTCTAGGTTTCCCCCCTTCTCCTGAGGGTAAAATACATGCAGATACATATTTTGTGAGTTTTAGATACAACCCCTCCACACACATTTATATCAAATTGCCCAAGCAAAGGCTGCCAAGATTGTCTTTTTCCAATTATTTCCCTTTAAAAAATTTACCATGAGCTTTACTCCATTGGGCTTTTCATCTCTTCATTAAAAACATAGTTAAGAATGAAGACAAATTAGATTTGACGAAAGAAAATCTTAATAAGATCTTCAGCTACAGGAATTTTGAGCACACTTTTATATGGTACAGTGTTTACCAGGCAGTAGAGAAGGATCATTTTGTTTCTTCACACTCAGCATTTATTTTGAAGTGCTGCTTCTGCTGCTATTAAGATAGGGTAGCAAAGGCTATGAGTATTTCCTCCTGTTGAGCTTTGCAAGCTGTTGGCATTCTCCTGTAGTGAATTGTGGTCTGTTATTGGACACCGCTTTGGTAAACCATAAGATGCAAAAAAAACCATAGTGCTCCTGCGGTTTTGGATAGAAGTTGTTCTGGACATACAATTACTTCAAATAACGGTTGTCTGCTACTAAGAAGCATTCCTTATCTCTTTCAGCATGGCTGGATATATTGCACTATGGTACTCAAGGGCTATTTCAGTCATTGCGAAGATACATGCTCTTACTGTCATACCAACTCCTCATCTGCTGCTCAATCTCTATTAAATCTTAGTTACCAGCAATAGGTTCTTACTAGAACTGTCATTTGACACTTTCTGAAGTATTTTCTGGGCAGATCTGCAAATGATTCAGCTCAGTAGCATAGAAGAATTTATCACCCTAAATTCCCAAAGCAAGTACCCTCGCTCACTCAAGAGCAGACACTTGATTGTGGATCTGCAGCAGCAGCCGTTCTATAATTAATCTTAGGTTCAGCTGATTCCTAATTAATAATTAAGGTTGTGTTCAGCAGTTTACTTAAAGCAAGGATTCAACCATTTAGCTTTGTACAAGGAATGCAATCTATCTTTCTTACATTTTGAGTGTTTAATACATGAAAAAATACAAAATCATGTATTTTCAACTGTGTTGTTTAATTTAGAAGTTAGGAGCGATCAAACCCATAGCTTTTAAAAGAACATCTTTCTACATATCAATTCTCTTCAGATCCCTTTTAATAATGGACGGTCAGTTTGTTATCATTTAAACTTCCAAAACAGTTACTATTCATTAAAACCTCACATAAAAATTCCACTTACTCCTTTAAAGAACTATGCTTATACTGTTAATGATTTATTTCTGAATGTTGCAGTTTGGTTTTGCTGTTCTTGTGTGTTTCCTGAATTCATACTGGTGACAGTTTACAGTGTGTCTCAATATGCTTGTTACTGTCAAATGGATTGATACTCTTCATAACCGTATCTCTCCACCAAACCCCAGATGGACAAGGGGAAAAAAGTCTCTAGTAAAAGAGGCCGTTAGAGAACTGGAGTGGTTGATTAATGTACAAGGGGGGTTTTGTTCCTAATTCAGAAGTTCTAGATTCATTAATTTTTTTTTTCATAGAGAAAGAAATGTAGCAGTATTTTCAATAAGGAATAGGAAACAAAATGAAAACTATACACCTTGTCACTGTTCAGATACCTGTTTGTAACTAAGGAAAGGCAAAATCCCTGTATTTCAAGGTCATGCTATTTTGACCTGTAAGAATAGTCTTTTATCAATCACCAAAGGACTTGCTTGCATATATTTGTCTAACCGTCAATATCTGTGGACAAATGAATCTGTGCATCTCATCCTACCTTTAAACAGATGAGAGGGGAGGAAACATGATCTACTTTTATGTAAATTATATGCAGCCTCTGGGCTGTTGGTAAGGTGCCAATGCATCCTTCAGCTGAGCAAATACTGGAGACCTGATCTAAACCTATATTTTCTGAGGCTGTTGCATATCAATAACGTATTATTTGTGTCATTCAATTCACTCAGCTTCCTGAAATCAATAAAGTAATCCTTGTTGGAGAGGTCTAGATAAGGTATATAATTCCTTCTGGCTCATAAAGGGATATGTTGTCATTAGCCACTCATTCCTAGCAGGGTTTGTGGAGACTGTGGTTTTCTTCATTCAGTCAATGGTACAATCAGTCCCCTAGAGAAACATACTTTTCATTTACACAAGTAGGAGTGTTCCTTAAAAAGCATCTACAGAGAACTTTTATGGGGAAAGGCTGCTTTGTCACCCAATATTGCCGTCAAGAATGATCTTAAGAGATGTATACTGCATGAACTTGCTTTTATATAAAGCAGAGCACACGTACACAGCAATGAAAAATAGATACACTTTAATGCAAATGACTAGATATTTATGATTTTATGCTATTATATGTGTATACATTTAAAAGCTTTTAAAAATATATATCAAAACATTTTTCAAATAGAGACTCCCTAATGTGCCAAAAAGTAAAGATGTCCATCTGTACATTTTCTAAATTTTATACTAAATCATTCTGAGCCTGTTGTGTGAAAGCATTACTAGCCATGGATCCCATGTGATACCTAATTATAGTGTGGATGTGGGCTGAGAAGTGTCCTGGCATGATGCAGATAGAACGGCTTTTTCGCAATTCTTTCTGAAGTATTTGCTTCATCTCTCACTCTGGTTACTTTATACCATCTGCTTTGAGTTCTTTCCAATCTTACTCGATAGAGGATAAGAATACAGGCAGTTTAGGAAGCAAGAAAACATCAAACCCCAAACCTTTTCTGTTTAAAAAAACCCAACACACCAAAACCTCAGAACAATCAGGGCAAACAATCACATTATGTATAGCAGCTAGCTTGTAAGTGTGTGTGTATGCACGAGTGTGTCTATGTATATGGGTTTTGTTTTGTTTTTTATAAGATAACAATACTTGCCAATGTTATTTTTTGTATCCATAAACGCTTCCAAAATATTTGGAATGTCTCCATTGAGAGGTTTCTGCTTGTCTTCAATTCCATTTTCTTTTTTTCCCCTTTCCACTGTATCTATAATGGAAACTATGTATTAGTTTGAATGCAGATACATATCATACAGTTTTTAGATGAAGTGTATACTAACAAGTTGTAGCATAAGTGAGAAGGAAATTACCTGTGCTTTGAATTCTCCAGCAGTTATTATATCAATATGGATAAGCATCATTAAGAGTAATCATTCAGAACCTTGAAAAAATCTGGTCCTAATATTGTATATTCCAGAGAAGAATGGACGTTATTTTCTAGCATTTCACTTAAAATAACAGGAAGTTCAGTATGTTGGGGCTTTTCTCTTAACTCTTTAGTAAAATTATTGCATTTATCTCAACTAATATGAATTGTATTATTCACATCATGGTAATGTGCTAGTGGTTAGAATAAAAAATTGAAAATGCACTTCCCAACAATAGATGGACCGAAAAAAACAGAAAAAAAAACTAGAGCTGGTAAATAAATTGTTAATATCAACAAGTTTTTTCTGTACTATATATGGCACTTATTTAATCTGTTCTCTCCCTGTAACTTTCTGAGACTGGTTTTTACAGGCCAAAAAAGTCTGAGTTCTAATTTTGAAAAGTAATATGACTCCAGTGTTCAAACATGCTCCTGAACATAATGCTCATTATCCATAATTCCGGGACTGGAATGGGGATAAGGATAATTCTGTATTTCAGAAATGAATGAAGAGGCATCTGTCCATCAGTCTCTGTCAGTTCTATGGTGCTGGTTAAAGCTGGAAGATTTAGAAGTAGTCTCATTTTGGACAGATACTAATCTGTCACGTGACAAAGTGAGGATGAAGACAAATGTTGCTAATAAACTAGTATTACCAAATAATATGATATTTGTCATAAGTGGCTATCACCACTGTATGCAGCTAAACAGGTACACAGGCTGTATTTACTTGAACCTGAGGGTATTTCCCCCCCACCCAATTCTTTAGGTATTTGAATCCAAGAGTCATGTTGGATACACATATTGCAATCTAATTATCTCAGACTTTCCATAGGGCAGAAGTTGAATATAGCTATCAGGGAAGTATTTTGCCACACATCAGCTATTCCATTAGGACTGCCTGCACTTAAGTAGTGAATGTGATGTAATTCAAGCTAGCTTACCCTGATAATTTTATTCTCAATAGAAAGAAAACTTATTTAATTGTCATTAATAAGGTAAATTTAAAATATATTTTGGGTTATAAAAATTTAGAAAAGGTACAGGTTACCTTAAACTCAGGTTTACCTGGGTCGTTTACCCAGCTAAATGTGACTTTGTACATTATAAAACATACTTGTGCCTCGGATTATTTAAAGAACATTGTTTCCTGAGAAAATACCAGTGCTGAATACTGAATTCTGTGAAATACTTTAGCCTTTTGTAAGTAAATGAAAAGCCACAGAAATTTACTGCATTATATAAATGGAATGATCTCTCCATATGCAGCTTCTCTGCAGTGAAATAAAGAATAGTGTTATATGAATTTTCTCCATTGTAATCTTACTTTCCTTACTCGAAAAATCATTGCCAATGGCAAGGGAAGCTAGTAAGGGGCTTAGAGAATACGGGCTTTTTACAAAAAAAGCATAGCAGATCATTATTTTGCTTATGTGTAAGTTATTGACATAAACACATAAAGTTTAATGCTGATATTTAAATATCAACATCCTCTCATATTTTTGCCATTTGTATTAAATGGATGGATCTTTCTTTTTAAAACAGCTTGTATCTGTTTTTAAAGCAGATAAACAATAGCAGAGACAGTATGCGTCATTGAAACACAAACTAGGACTAGCTGGAAAATGTCTAAAAAATAAATTTCCTTCGAAAGTACAGTTAGGATGATTTTCTGGCAGTTTACCAATGTTATTTTTCATTATGAAGTATGAAATGGAATATTTGCCATGTAGAAGATCTATTCAGGAAAAAAAAAGTTATAAAGTTAAGTTTAACTTATTTTAGTTTTTTAAGTCATGACATGCCACTTAGCAATGTTGTATACCATGTCATGTCGAAGAATACAGTTAGTCCAAATTTCCTATATTGTTTTCATATGGTTTGGGATTTACTTAAAACATACAAATAACCATCTCAGTTAGTACAGATGAAACATCTTTGCTTTGTCAGAAATTGAAGTGCTCTCTGCTCTTTTTCAAACTCTAGAAGGATTCCCACTATGCCCATGCTTTAAACTTAGATGCCTCAGTTCACATTTAGATACAGCCAACTTTTGTGTTGGGTGCAGAGTCCCACATATAAATTTTCAAAATCCCCTTTTTCTACAGTAATTTTTACACATATTCAAAGGTTTTTAACCTGTGGAAGAATACATCAAGGGGGCCCAGCAGACCTCAGCTAGAGCACTCAGGCATACTTAAAGTCTCCTTTGCAAGCACACCCTGGTCCTGCATTCAGGAATGGGGGCTGTGCAGAGAGGAAAACCTACTACCTCATCTAAATTGCCTGTAACAAATGATTAAACTCCTTGATTAATAAAAGCAGGTTTTTTACAGTGCATTACCTTCCTGCTTTTATCTTTCCCATTCTCGGCCAGATTTATTTTTTAAGCAAAATGGAATCAACCTTTTCTGAGTGTTTGGTAATTAATTTCAGTGCAGGCGTATGTTCAGCACAGTTCTGTTATGCTCAGATTTATTCCCATTTCCCAGGGTATGGTACTGCTGGGCTTGGGCATCTGTAACAGCCTCCACATCTTCATGTTTATCACTCTGCAGCGAGCAGGGCATGGCAATGCTTAGTAATTCTGCCTTCTCCCATAAGCTGGGTGTCATCCTGCTGCCGATTTATTTGGAGCCATTGCCTGTACAGGGCGACAGCATTCCTGTTGCTCCATCGGAAGTCCTCAAGGTCAATGTGGGTCGAGGACAGACTGACCATTTTAAAACCGCATGGCATAACAAATGGAAGTGTCCCATTTCAGCAAGTCGGCATGAAGTTTATTCCTGTCATTGGTGTCACCAAATCAAATCTGCTCACAAAAGTCAAAGCTATCAAAGCCTCCCTTGATATTACAGGAATTCAGGAATTACAGAGCCATCTACTGGTGCTTCTTGTACCTATAGGTATGATACTAAGGCGTTTGGGAACAATATAAATGAGCCCTGAATCTATAAGAAGGATGTTCATCCTTCATATAAGAAGGATGGTTAATTTTGCCTTTGTGATTGCAACTTTAGGGAGAAAAATGAGGAGAAATGGGTAACCACATTTCACCTGTGAAAATTCATAAACATAATTAGCAAGCTGATAAAATAAGGATGTGTTAGAGAGACTCGTAATGATAAAACGCTGAAGCTTAAGTGGAGGCTGCAAGGGAAAACTTCAAAATCCACTTTTTGTGTGTGTGTATTTGACTACTAATAACAGTTATTTTTATTAGGGTAAAGAGCTGCTCTCTTAAAATGTAGTAAAGATAGACTCCTTGGCAACCAATTCTGTTTTTTCAGGTAGTCCTTAGTAGAGCAAAAATAATAAGACTGAGCTTGAGGGTCTTCAGTGGAAGATAAGCTCTCCTTTTAGGCACAAGCAAAGGTAAGGCAACAGCGAATATCCCTACACAGATATTAAGTTCCCACCAATAGCCATCTTCTTGTCCCTAGATAAGCATCATTGTAATTTGACTGTTGCATTTCTACGTCTCTAGCAAAGTTGTTCTCTGGTAGGCCTAACTGCAACCCCACATTCAGGTGGCAGGGCCTGTTCAGTGACAGATATACTTAGATTTGTGAAGTTTAACATTAGGGTGGCTAGTTGGAGATACTTTGCTATGACCGCTATGAGTGACTCCTAGCACAAGGCAACAGTGAAGCAGCTTGCTCCAGGCCACTTTCTCCTGTGAAAAGCCTCTGGCATGTCACTCCTCCTAGATGTGTCTGAACAGAGGATGCAGCTGGCAAAACAAGATGTATTTGCAAAGCCAACCCCTGGCTGTCCTTAGGGTAAATCTACACTATATGTAAAACAAGCCGAGGATGGTTTCTCATTTGAGACCAAACAGCACAGATTGCCTCACAGCCACAAAGCACTTTCTAAAGCAGAGTATTCAAATATACAGTACATAGACTTTGGCCCTGGGCCCCCTCTGAGCCCCATGTAGTACTGCTGAAGTCCTAAGGCACTGTAAAATACAAATATATATTCGGTCATTTCAGAACATCTGAAATAATGTATGGGCTGTACGGCACCCATCAGCAAAAAAAACCTGGGTGCGTGATGAATACCCTGATCTGTGTCATGAAGACATGTGGGGATGTTTGAGGGATCACAGCCAAGTTAATAGTGTTGAATGACTGTAGGATAGGGGAATCAAACTGGTCTGGCCTTGTTCTTGCTGCTTATGGAGAATATCTTTGGCATTTGCCATGGCCTGAATCATGCCTGCATACTGCCCACAAAAGTACAAGCAGGGATGAGCCAAACTGTGCCTGGGAGCTTGGTGGCTATTAAACAGTGCTGAGGATCAGGGATCAGTTTTAGGCTCATGCCATGTTTTTTTTTTCTTTTATTACTATGGGCAGACAGAATTGCTGGAGCAAAAGTAGGGCAGACATTGGTTAGCAAGGACAGAAATTAAATACAAAGTGGAGCGTATAAGTAATTCGGCACAGATTCAGAGAAAAATTGCTATGAAAGGTGAGGGAAAGAAATTAAGAAAAAAGTATCTCTCAAATCCAAGACAGGAAAGGAAAGAATAAGGGGGCTCAAGTGGATAAGAATGAGGAAGCAGAAGGAAAAGGACATAGAATAAGACAAGAATTGACAGAGGAAACAGAAGATTAAATCCAGGGCCTAATTGAACTCAGGATACAGAGATCCCTAGTCAAGCGTGTGCTCTCCAGGCATTTTCCTAATTTCCATGGTCTTTCATAATGATCCACTCTAATTCTTACTAGGACAGAGATATTTGTTTCATTTATCAGCAGACCTAAGAAGCCTTTTCATACCTTCAGGATGCAGACTGAAATATTCTCAGAAGCAAATCATGGCACATTAGCAATGCGGGAAGTAATGGCTTTGTCTTTTCTTTCTATAAAATGCTCTTGCAGCAAACCTCTTCATCATTCCAATGCAAGCAATCAATCTATATTTGGCAAAATATTTAAGTACTTGTTTAATATTAGACACAGACTTAAGGAGTTCCATATGTTAATGGATCTCAACTATGTGGTTGATTTAAAGCTGTACTTATGCATTTTCCTTGAATGGGACATTTAGGTGTGTACTTGACTAGCTATAACTTAGTCCCTGCATCTCTGAATCCAGAATCTATCACATTATATAATCAGAGACTGGTTCAAGAATCTGCCACAGCAGTACTTTGACTAATTCTGGAAGTTCCAGCCTACATCATCCAGCTTCCACTCAAATCAGAGGGGGCTGTGTGATTGCCTTTTCATAGACCATCTGTATTCAGCCAAAGCTCTTTCAGCAACACTGTGCTGCCAGAACTTGCAAGCAAGGGCTAAGGAGGTGGTGGGATTGCACTGGAGAGTAAACAGTCCCTTTTATATATCTCCCTTCAGCCACTCTGCATTCTGTAATGTTAGAAGACACATCTACAGAGATATGAGGCTCTTCCCCACCCAGCCTCCACCAGCACCTTATCTGCTGATTGTCCTTTCCCAGGGGAAATATGTAGACAAGGGTCTCTCTCACTTGGCACAATGGGTTTCAAAGGGTTCAGCACTGATTTCACCTTATGTATATATTCCAAAACACATATAAAATAAAAAAAATAATAATAATTGAACATTATCTTGAGCTTTTCACTCTTTTATACTTCACCAATTCTAATCCATAATTTGCTGGATTTCATTAGACAAATTGATCTGAAAAATACAAGGACCATGCTGCCTGAGACTGTTAAAGACCTGCTACTGTGCACCACTGGAGACAAGAGGCTCTCTGAGGGGCTTTATCTTCACACTTTTGTACATTTTTAAATGTTCTGAGAATGAGTGGTGAAGTGTTATTGGATTTGCTAAATATACCCATATGCTGATATCTGCAGCACAGCTAAAACACATCCATGTATTATATTGCTGTTGTCAGAGCATAATATATAATTAAAAGAAAAAAAAAAACAACAAAAAAAAACCCAGAAAAGAAATAAAGCCCCATCTTAAAGAATTCTTATAATGAAGCATTTAGGTCTTTGTAGACACATTTAAACAGGAGCTATTTATTTGTCTTTATAATAGAATTCAAATCTACAAAATAATTGCCTTGGGTGAGATTTCAGTATTCTCTTAATACAATAATAAATAATTCTTTTTTAATTGTGATACAGTAGCACTGAAAAGTATCAGCTGAGAAAAGCTTTTTGCACACTATGAATGCACATTAAGAAACAATTCTTCCACCACAGAGTAAATCAACAAGACAGACAGACTGTCTGTTCCACAGACTGAATGTACTTGTATATTGCATATATTGGAGAACATTCTGATAGAAGTGCAGATAGTCATTTAAGACTGATAAATCAGGCTAGTTTCAAGCTTCAACAATTTACTGGACTGACATTCATTGACAATACACATGGTCAATATAATCATTATCACTACCTATTCAAACAGTTAATCCTTAACAATTTTATCCTAAATCAGCTGAAGGTGAACAATACCACACACCTCCAGTTAGGGCAAGTTCAGGCTAATAGCTAAGGTACCTAGCCACTGAGATGGAGGTGGCCAGGATTGAGAGCTCTTTGATGAAGGAAACTGTGCCAAAGTATGGATGTTTTTTCTTCTTTATTTTCCTTACTCATTCTTTGTTCTGCTCAACACTTTCCACAATAGAAAAGGGGTGATCTCATTTGCTCTTGACATAGTTCATCTTTCTGGGGATGGACCAGGACTTGTTCTGGTTTCACCAAGCATCTTTCCTGCTCATTCTGCAGTTATCCAGATTCCATCAGACATCTCTCTTTATACTTCCTTTGTTCTTACCTTGTAGATTTTGCTACTTGCACAAACTACCATGTTGGAGCAAATATACTGCAAATCTCCATTTGCCTGTTTGCAGTTACATATCACTTTTATGTTTAGCTGTGTTACAAAGTGTTTATTGCCATTGGTACTGTTACCATATTAATAAAGGTCTACGTACTGTCGCATATTTTAATGTCCTTACAGATGAGTTTAAGGCAAGCAAATATTAGTCATACCTTTCTTTGTCTGCTTCTACTTCATGTGTGAAGAAGTTTTGGCTATGTCAGGCCTGTCAAGAGGGACATTTTTAGATATGTAGCACACAAAGCATAAAAGAGAAAAACTCTAGAAACGTAAGGCACTTCGGGCTTCTAGAATTCAGGTGATACATGAACATGAGACTTCAGATGTATTTCAGATCCAGGCACTTAGGTACTGCCTAAGTCCCTTTTTACATGGATCAGGTCCTTAATGATAAGATCACCTTCTATTAAGGAAAAGATGTAATCGTTTAACCTACCAATGAAAGGGTAAGGGTATAAAGTGAGAAGGAAAAGGTAATTTTCCTTATAGTGCTTTTTTGTCACTTGTATGTCCAAATGTCTAGCCCTAGATATTTCTTTTATTTGCAGATGTGTTGCTACTGTATCAGACCATGCTAATACAATGCCTTTCAAATGCAGATTGAAAAGGTTTTGCTAAAGAAAATTCATGTTCTACTGTTGTTCTCCTATCCTGCCCCTTTTGCAGGAAATCAACACTTATGAAGCCTGTTCAAGTGGGAAGACAAGCAGGCAGTTAACAGACAATTCAACTACTGCTAGGAACTCCTTTATTTGTATGGTTGACTGAACTCCCTTAAATAAACTGCTTGTAGTCACTGACTTAAACAGCAGATTTGTAGACAAAAACGTGACCAGCAGCAGAGAGAAAAGAAGCTTTGGTTTCTAGTGCTTCCTAGAATGAGCACGGTTCATGCTCAACAAAGCTTGTTCATCAACGTGCTTTTACTAAACACCTAAGGCCAGAGGTACACACAGACAGGTGCAGAATCTCACTAAGATTGCAGCAGTTTTTCCTTTCAGTTGCAGAACTGGGGTTTAACCTACAGTTACCTTCTGTGTGTTTTCTACCAACAGGGGACCTAGGAGGTCTGAAATTGTAGCTTGTCTGGTAGCTACCCACCAAATTTGTAAGCACTAAGGGAAAGCCTCAATCAATAAAAAAATCTCCAAGTAATGATTGCTGCAACTGTTTTTCTCCAGAATATTCTTCTCTTCTGCTTCTGCCATCAATACCATTAGGGAAATTGTTACCTTTTTTACTGTCATTTATTTTTTGGTTATTTATTCAGGTTCATTTTGTTTCTTTTGTTTCTTATTAATTAAAAAATAATTCTGAGTGTTTTTCTTAAATTCTTTTTCCTTTTAATCAAACAGAAAGTATTTTTTCTTTATTTTCCATTGTTTCTTTTGGCTAGTGAAGATGTATTTGTGCACCTGGAGTCACAACAGGAGAAATGAGACTGTGCAATTCTTCTGAAGTTGGGGGAAGTCTTGAAAAATTACAGAATTAAAGATCCATTTTTCATTCTGCTATTCTGTAACTTTTTATAAAGGTCAAAGTTAAGGGATAAGATTTCTTTTTGTTCTAACTTATAAAGGATTTTTTGTTTTCTCTCTGGAAACTCTTAGAAGGACACACCATCACATTTAGATGAGAGACCAATGAAGGCCATGATCAGATTTAAATTCATCATGTATCTCATGGTGCTCCAGAGACTCCTAGAGCAGAAATTGATGGGGCCAGTCTTGGCTCCCATCATGATAAAATGCATATTCATGATCACAAAAAATTTCATACTGACAATAGGGTGAAATTCTGTTAATATTCACCATAGTTCAGCATGAGGTGTAGCTATTGAAGATTTCTCTTACATGCTCATGCTTTTGTACCACCATGACTAACTAACATGAAGAAGGAATATTTGAAATAGACTACAATAAAAATCCTCAGTTGGTATAAATTGGCATAGTTTTATCACTTATTTGGTATATGAACCATCTTTCATGTGCCTGGATCATTTTCTAGCACCTAACATTAAATGTGAAGAGGAAAAGTTGGTAGGAAATAAGGCAGACAGATCACTAAGCAGTCTAACATAGGGGAGAAAATAGGATCCTGCAGGAACTTTTGAGTTTGCCTATGTGTCATTTTCTCTTTAGAACAGAATTCTTAGAAGAAAGCCTAAACTTAGTATAAAGCACAGATGTAAAGACAGATTGCAAGTACAACTGAATTTACCTCTTTTCAAGATAAGCTGTTCCAATGACTCATGACATATATATATTTAAAGATGTACATCTCAGATAAATATCAAATTAAAAAGCCTAGCTCACCTCTATTAAAAATAAAAATAATTTGTTTAATATTATAGGCAACTCTATTTTTTGTCTCAATCTTTTTTTTAAACATGTGGTTTGGGGATTGGGGTTGGTTTGATGTGTACTCACCCTTCCTAGGCACCATATCTTGGAAACAGCATAATTGCCACTGATTGAGTACATCCTACTGCAACAAAAATGATATCAAGCTTCAAAGATTTGTAGTATGAAAAAGACTGAAAAAGCTGAATGTATGCTTGCTGGATGCAAAGGAACATCAAAGCAATCCATGCAAGGTTTATAAAGTTATAATGGAGATTAAATCAAATCCAAGGACAACGCTAACATTTAAAGATGAAGAAACAGACACTAAAGAGATTGTTCTTTCAAACATTAAGGAATTAGAGAACAAAATGATAGTTTATAGATTTTAAAAATCCCGTTTCACAAAGGGTAATAAACCTGAAATATTTATCTAAAAAGAGGAACTATCACAACTATGAGCTCTAAAAATGATGAGATGGCAGCTGGAACAAAAACTATTAGTCATAGACGAGTGAAAGGAAAAAGGCAGAGATAATGTTTCAGGGTGAGGGAAAATCACCACGAGCAGTGGCAGGGGGTAAAACAGAAGGATGTTTCTTACCTGCATGTACTTTTATCCAGGCTCCTAAAATAAGAGCACAGGCTGTTTTGTATTTCTGTGTTTGTTCAAATACTTGAATTTGTTGATTTTTTTGTTGTTGTGGATATTATGTTTAATTGAGAATTTACTCCCAACCTGCCCCAGTACAATCAGTGGAGGTGGCATCTGCATAAAGCAGAAGCAGCACAGAACAATTGTCAGCTTCTTGCCTCTTCCCTCTCTCCCTTGCTTATTAATTATAGAATCATTGACAAGCAGAACCACAACCTGTAAACAAGTTTTATTGCAAACCAGCAAAGAGCTTAAAAATGTGCTTCTCTTTAACCATGTAAGCTCTCTCCTTTACTTCGATGATTCTTTGTGCTTTGAATGCAGCCTTAATTATTCATACTGTAAATACTTAATCATTGATCAGGTTGTTTAAATGAATTGTAGCCTCCCACATTTCAGAACAGTCAGTTAGTTTGGGGTATTCCTTCATCATATTTAATCTTTTACTTAAGTCTCATAGTATTGTTTTTGGAGCCCAACGGTTATGTGGATCTTTTTAAACAGGCATGTAACAAGTGACAACTAGAGAAAGCGCAGAATGTATTGCTGGTGTGGACTTTCGGATGAACAATCACACTGGCTTGCACTTGTGGGATTTGCACTCATTTTCATGAACAAAGTGTCAGTTGTCAGAATACTGTCAAATAATATACAATAAGGTACACAGAATAACAGCATAGCAACTCACTCTATTTATTCATTAAAATATTCATGAGGGATTTTTTTGTTATCTGACCAGCTCTGATAAGGAATGAAAAGCAACAATTAGGATGAAAATTATAAGGGTAGTGAGCTAATGCACACATAAATTAGCCATTAATATCTTTTAAAAAAACCCTATTCCATGAGTATTAGCTAGGATAAAATATAGCATTCATTGGTTGCGTTGTAGCACTTGCATTCACATTATTAGTGTATTCTTGCTCTAAATTTACTTGCAAGATTTTTTTTACTGGAAATAGCAAGTTTTGAATAAGTATTGGGGAAGGCTTTAACTTACGCTTATATGAATATTCATACTGAAACTCTGAACCAATTTCTTTAGGCTTTACTTGAATACAACTTAGGACAGAAAAGGATATCTTCGGTCAAGTCCTATTCTCTGCTTTCACTAAAATATGTTCTGCAATTCTTTTTATATATGTGTGTGTATATATCTATCAGCTTCGGTTTTAAAGGTGACTAGGATTTTTATCTCTTCTGGTTATGGACTCCCAATTTGGACAAGAGTCTTCAGTTAGATCTTTAATATATTGCCCTTTCTGTACTTCATTCACACTGTCTACAGTGCAAGTTGTTCCAATATAATGGGATTCAGAGCATTTAACTTCAGACATGTGTAATACCATATCTGTCCATACCTCAGCTAGCTGCACTGGGTCCCATTACAGTCAATAGAGATCGAATTAAAACAGTCAGAGGAGTTTAACTAATGAATCATCTGTCCAAAGCAGGCATATACTGAAGAATGAATCAAACCTTAAATGTGCTTAACTACACTGAACACCTTAGGGGGAGCCTGAAGTATCTTTCTCAAATGTACACACCCTTGTTTCAGCAGATAAACCCCACCGTTTTTGTCTATCATGTGCTTCTAATGAAAGTACCTTCTCAGCATAATTCCTTCCCTTTGCAGACCTAAATTAAGTTAGGCTGAATTCTAAATACTTTTAATTGATCTCTACCTATAGTCTCTCACCCTCACAGTTTTTCTCTCCTAGATGCCTGATCATCTGAGTATTGAGCAAGAGTGTACTACGAAACATTCCTGATGTACAGGCAGGCAGCATAAAAGAGTCTCATGTCCAAAAAAAAAAAAAAAGAAACCATAGTCAACACCATCCAACATAAGGATGGCAGTAAAAGTTTTGGAGATGCATTTTTCCAGCATTATTCAGATATTCAGAAATTCATGCTTTCTAGTAAATTGGAATACTCAATTCATCTGATACCTGCACAAGTGCTATTTTAAATTGGCATTTGTTCTGGGGCCGGTATATCAAGTGTATTGTAATTAAAATCTTCCATGAGCTGTCAGTCAACAAGCCTATAGGGGTAATTTTCAGGACAGACAAGGGTAAAAATATCAATTTATAAGAATAAGAGAGGCATGAGGGCAGTAATACAATAATTCTAGTATTCTAGAAACAGTGGTTTCCTACCCAAAATTTTCCACCTGACATCAAGTAGCAAGAGCTGACGGTTTGTCAGTATAAAGATGCAGATTTTGATATGGCCACATAGAAGGCTATGGGAGCTTTCTTGAGAATCTGAAGCAGCTCTGTATTTTCCACAATATTCTGATATTAACCTGAAGCTCATTGTGGAATTTTGACTCACAAGACACTGGCTGTATTTGTCTGTGAAAGAACCAATATAAACCTCATTGCAGATGACAGGCATCTGCATGCGTTACAAAATAATGTTCTGCAAATAGGAAACAAAAAACTAGCAAAAGTCTTACCAAAAAAATCAATAATTCTTCAAAATGAAATCATGTCTTAGTACTCTATTTTCCCTTGCTTTATTTTGATTTTGTGTTAACAGATAGTGCATTTTTAAACCAATTACCGTAGAAAAGGGAAGAAAGAAAGACAAGAAAAAGAAATTAGCCCTCAATTTAAAACAATTAACCGTGAGCCAGTTGTTTATTTCCAAAGAAATGCTTGCTTGGAAGTAAATTCTGAACCACATATGAAGAAACTACATCTAGGCAAACCTTATCGCAGGTACTGTGACACATGCATTTTAAGGTAATAATAAATAAGGAGCTGCTAGGATTTGGTACTAAGAACTTCCATTGGCTTTAAGGACTTGGCAGCATGGTGCTATAAAGAAGATGAGATTAAGAAAAACAATTCAAATTCATTTCTTTTCCACCAGTAGTTTTACTGGAATAGTTGAATGAAAAAGTGCCTATTTATTCTTGGGAAGAAAATTCATCTCACAGTGATATCTGATTGACATTGTGGATTGACATGAACTGTTCCTCATCACCACAGTTTTGTTCAGTGGATCTGTGGTAAATAAGCAGAGACATATATGTATTAGCAGTGTGTAACCAGGATTTCCATAACGCTGAGGCAGTTATACATAGCAAAGAATGCCATCACTTGTTCATCTTCCTCATCTCTCACTATACATAATAGTGTCGCTTCTTTGCAGGAGGATAAAATGAGATCTCAAACAATTTTTTTTTGTTATTCAGCCTGTGAATATGTGTGCTTGATGGACTACCTTGGAGTACAACCAACAGCATTGTAAAATAATAATAGCTTTTATCAGACCTCCAAGAAACACCACTGCCATCACTGAGTTCTCTTCTGATATTTCCAGCTAGGTCCTAAATCATCACCTTTTTTTAGTAGGCTTCTACAAATCTTCAACTAGAAGAATTTTCCTCACTATTACTAGCCAAGCAGGCATTTCTTAAAGTCTCAAATTAAAATTATTGTTTTGTCTCAAAGCATGGGTTATCCTTCACTCTCTAACCTGTAAGATGCTTTTACTAGATTAGGTAGATACATTAGATAGGCAGATCAATAGATAGATTGATAGATACATCAATAGATTGATTGATTGTATGATAGGTAGATCAATTGATAGACAGCTAGATTAAATAGATAGATAGATCTATTGATACATAGATAGGTAGATACCTGTTCTTAGCAGCCACTAATGTGGAAGAGTACGGCACATAACTAGAGGAATTCTGTACTTACTAGTAAATCAGTTAAAAAGGTGTGGAGTTTATCTATGATGATGAGATGAGAGATGATTAGATCTTTTCTGGTTGAGATGAACTTCACCCACCTGAATATGAATCCTCCGAGGTTTCTCTGTGCTAGTTCTAACATTAGCAATATTGCATTTTGTAACATGAAGAATACACTTACAACAGGTTTAGTTATTAACATTCACTGTAAAATGACTTTGTCTAAAGCTGGGACATTTACTAATTTTGTTTCTTTGATTTCTCTAGCAGTCACAAGAACTCATCTGTATGAGAGAGGTGGTTAGCCACAAACTGTTAATTGGATGTTGAATTTAATTTCCAGTATATAAGTGTGTGTGTATGCTTTCTTCTTCCCAGGTTAGTTAATTTAATAGACATTTCCAAAATACCTTATGAAAAAGGAAATGAATTGCCTGAGACTTGGTTATAATTTAGAAATAATTTATCTGTAATGTAAGACTCTGGGAGAAAAGAATTGAGAGTCCCTACAGACTACTAACAAAGGACAGATGTGATGAGCCACCCATGGAGATTCAAAGATCTCCAAACCTCAAACCTGTGGACAGTCCAGGCATTACATACTTCCTGTTTTGACATTTTCTGCCAAACTTCTTACTTGGATCATGAGATCTATTCCATTAAAAGTTACTAAAAAGAAATATTTTCTTTATATTGTGTATTATAACTGAAGCAGGGAACGTGACAATGATGACCTTACAATTGTATAATCTCCTCCTTCAAATATCTTTGTCAAAAGAAAACACACTTAGCAAATCACATCACTATAATTCATGCACTGAATATTATATAAACCACAAAAACAAAACAAAGAAAAGACAAAGTAAGCAAAGTAGACAGGGTTTTTTTTTACTTTTCTTGGAAAATTACAGTTCTTCCATTAGTACCTTGCTCTTTTAAACAAAAGAAAACATTAATTTTGCTACACTCTCCATGGCTGACTTTAAGCCTTTATAAATGGGAACCTCATAGTCCTATTCCCATATAAAATACCTTGAGATCCTCAGAAATGGAAAGACCAGCAAACAGTCGCACACAATTAGACTTTATAATTTTCTAAGGCTTTCCATCTGGGAAAGCTTTGCTTTACAAATTATTAATATATACAACACTTATCGGGGTTATGGATAGGAGGTATGAAACTGGCATTCTGAAAAATAAAGCATTCGTTTATAGAGCTATACAAAAAGCTGTACTTTCTGCTTAAGTCAGTATAAAATGCCCTTCTATGCATATATATATATCAACAGCTAATACAAATCAATGAAGTCTAACTTCAGTCTAACTGAACCTACTCAAAAAAACCCCAAACAAAAATGTTAGTCTGGCAGATACAGGTCAATGAAAAGACCCATGTAAAGTCTTCCCTTTTCAGAAAACTGACCCAAACTCTCTTGAGGAAAAAGAAAAATATGGGTGATGCAGTACTGTTTTTATATGGATTCATGAGCACCAGCAAAAGTACCAAAATGACGGTGCTCCTTAAGTGTGAGGTAATCCTGTGGCACTGTGTGATTACATCCATCCTTCAGTTAGGGCACAGAAGCCCTTACATTTCTCCAAGCCTTCTGCAGCATAAAGTTTTTACAATTTCTTTGAATCCCATCAATCTTCTAAAATCTCCATATTCATTTTTGCAAATACCAAGTTTACAACCAAACTGATTTAAATAAAACTAGTTGTCATTTAATTGGTGTTTAATATTTACTTTAATATTTTACTCGTATTTTTGCCTATAATGCCAAGAGAGCCTTCTTCACTTTTCAGTAAGTATGTAAAAACATGTATTCTTGTTTCCCTTTATATAATATCCCAAGCAACATAGGTTCCTCTAAAGCCTAAAGCAAATGTTGGAGGCTAAAGGGAGCACTGTTCTTGGAAGTTATCCTTGAGGTTCATCAAGTTAGTTACTCTTATTACTTATTTAAGAGACATTTTATAAGCAGTGACTGACACTGAAGAATTATTTTATTAACTAAAGAATGCATTCAAAGTGCAATAACTAATAATAGTTTGTTTAATGCGTGGTTTTAAAGACTTCAGATTTGAACATTATGTGTTGGAAATATTCATTCACTTGCAGATGAATAGTGGGGTGCATTTAATATTTTATACTTCCCTCATATTATTAGGGGCTAATAACACAGACACTTGCTTTAGGCAAGTTTGTTCAACTAGTGACAAATCTGCTACAATAAAGTATGGATGTCCTCTGGAAATTTTAGAAAGAGGAGATGGTTTTTCCTAGATGTACACTATGAAATTATGAGAAGGTGAAAAGTCAAGTGTTTTCCTAAAAGCTGCACCTTTGACTTCCTCGCATATTTAAAACTCTCATTTGCATATGTTTCCTGACTTCTGCTATGATGGTGAAGTGAGCAACATCTGGATTTCTGTTTGTCACTGCTGAATCAGCATTTTATTGGCCAACTTTTCATTCATGTTCTGGCCAATAACAAATGTATATTCAGGCCTTTTATCTAATGTTGGTACATCTATATTTTAATGGTGTGTAATAGTCCACCATAAATGCAAATGAGTTGACATTTCTAGAGCCAATTGTCACCTCAGAAAACTCCACTGAAGAAAAGTGGATAAGGGCATAAGTCACTGAAAAGTTTGGTCTTTTCTGCCTTCACTTTAGAGGCTTCCTTCAAATTAAATACATTATGATTTTAAAAAAACCCAATGCTGTTGGAAACTGACCTAAATTCTTTAGGGATACAGGCATAACTAACTGAAAATGTCTTTTTTTAGCAGTGACTAATTGAAGATGTCTCTTTTTGGGTCAAAGACATTTTCATCTGTGGGGTTCCAAATTATGACATTAGAGCTGAAAAATAATGTTTCTATCCTAATCACAGTCCATGTTTTCTCCTACATGAAAGTAAAATTCTTCCTGGGTTTCAATAATAGAGTCTCAAAATCCTTTATTTTATTGATATTAAAAAAAAAAATTTCCTTTTGATGAGAATGGGTTAATTTTAAGAAGTATTTATCAATAACAAATTTAAAAGGTCTAAAAATACAAATAGAATCATAACAGAAATAATCACTTTTTGCTGCTTCTGGAATATTAAGGTTTGATTTTTCTTTGGGTTCATATTAAATTTTTGTAAATGATGGAATTTCCTGGGAGATAGGAACTGTGTTTCTCAATGACCTCAAGCAGGGATATGAAAGTCTCTCCAGTGCTCTAGACAGCCCTAATGTAATTATGTAGTCAGTCTGAAATTCACAGCATCCACTACTTTCATTCTTTGTAACTACTGACAGACAAAGATATTGTAGATAAATAACCCTTACGTTGCATGTCTACAGTTGCAGTTATTAATTGCCTGCTGTATTAAGAACCATTCCGTAAACAGTGGAAATCAAACACCAATAGCATATTCAAATGCTGTCTTTACTGAAACATATAAAGATGTGCATCAAGGGTAGGAAGGCACCATGGCACTGAGGTACCCAACTGTAATTTATTTTGGTGGGAATTAGTCACTTGGATGTCTTTGAGGATCTGGGTCTAAATTCATATATGTGTGCTGGTTTTGAAGTATATCCCACTCCCCAGCAATGTGGGTACATGAAAATTATTCTACCTATGCGAGAAGTGATAGCACACTATCTAGCACAATAACTATGCTGTGTATGGCCACATGGCACTCTGGAACAAAATCACAACCCTTTCCATATATATATACATGACTTAATACCACCTCCTTTTCTTGTACTGAAATGAACGTTTCTGCATTATTCTCCCCACCACCTAATTTCTTAGATTAGTATAAAATTAGCGAGTGGTCTTGCATCTTAGTACACAGCCCAACTCCCAAGTGTGAGATGAGTTAAGCTTCAGAGCAGGCAACATGCATTACTAAAAAGTCAGGAGCTTTTTCAATGCACAAGCCTGGTTGCACCCTGCTCTGCCAGAGGTGCCCTGCCAGCTGCGGAGAGGCCATCCTAACACACCTCGGACCCATGGGGACAGCGTTCCATTACCACTTTACAGACTCAGCAACACAAAATGACATGTAACTGCATCTTAACACTCTGCAAATCCACTGCACACATAAATAATAACAAATGTCCTTTGCATTTAGAGGAAGTAAATTAAAGATAAGGTCTCCTGGCAGACTTTGAAGAAACTGGAAACTAAACTACTTGTCTATATTTTACTGCAAGTTCGTGTATAATTTTGTGTGGCAGGGAGCTCAGAGATCACTATATAGTCAACCAGTGCTTGCTAACTCTAAAGTGCCGGCAGTTCTGTGTGTTTCTGAACTGTGCGTGATTGCAAGTTAAGCTGAAGAATGCCAACAATTCTGAAGGCAAAAAGATCCCATCATGCTGTCAAATTTAAGTAGATCAGTGATAATGTGAAAAACATTAAAACAACATCACAGTTTCTTTCCTTTTAGAACAGAAGTGCATATAACATTTTTTTCAAAGCTGAACTAAAACTAAATAATAATAGAGGGCAGGACTTCTTCAGGCTTTTTGACAAAATGTAGTCTCTTTGTATTACCAGACAGATATTCTCTTTCCAGGTTAAAAGCAGCTAGACTAACAGACATATTTACAAGCACTGATATCACTAAATCCAGAGGCCGTTAGGTTTGGCACATCCTTGTTTGCAGTGACCCAAATCTAAACATGTCTTGCAGCAACTCATTAGGAAAAAATGCCTCCTGGTAATAGCAGACCTTCATGGTACACCTAGGAGGAAGGTGGTCAAAGACCATGACTCCACAAACCTGATTGTTATTGAATGATCTTTTGAAAGTTAAATAAGCATTCTTCTCTTCAGTTTACTTTTAATTTTATCTGCATTAAAGTGATATGTAGTAAAGACCTCTGAGATCAGCTGAAGAAACTCACTGCATAAAAGTATTTTAAAATGTATACATTTCCAGATGGTATCCTGCTTTGCATTGGTAACTCACACTAGACAAGGGTTACTGCAAAACAAGATACTACTCTCAGTAGTTTTCTTTCTTTCAGAGCTGTTGTATCATGGTAACTGTCCTATTTCTCTTTCACCGTATTCTCTGACAGCATCTCTAACTTGCAACACTGTTCCCTTAAGTTAAAAAGAAAGAACTCTGAAAAAAACCCTACACTGAATCCAGTTTTGCTAATGCATATGAAATAAAATAACTCTGCCAAAGCATGTGAGGGGTTTTTTTTTCCCCTCTTTTCTATTCTCCAAGTAGTTCTTCCAAAAAATATTATTTTTAGACAGACAGATTTTTAGATGAGTGCACTTTGCATTCATTTAACACACCAAATAATGAAGGGATTTGCTACAAGCTGAGAGAATATTAAAAGCTTTTCGTATATCCTTGCAAGAGGCTTCAAACCCATTGGGTGTACTATTATGATCACTGTTCACTCAGCAGTCACTGTCTTTAGCTCATGAATAAAGTAATGCCCTGAAATATTCTCAAGAGCCTCATTCCATTTCCGGCCATGGAGTCTACAGTACTTATCCCGATGCCTCCCATCTCTCATCTTTCAAGGATCTTAATAAACGTCTTAGAGAATCAGGATGAACTGCACTGCTTTCCAAGGAAAGAAACAGAAAAAGAAAAGGGATAAAATGTAATAGTTAATGTGCTAGGTATGCATTTCTTGGTATGTTAAATGTGTTTGCATTAATAGTGCCAGGTGTTGGAGGCATGAGGTATGAAAGTCAAACATGCTTGGTTTGAGATATCAGAGACGAGGAAAGAAACAGAGTGGATTGCCACTCATCTGATAGTGAACTGACTGCCGCAATGAAGTATTTGACTCAGACTTTATCATAGATGTTTGCTAAAAAACCAGACTAAGCCAACTTGGCAGAGTACCTTAGGAGTCATTGTCACATAGCTGACCTGGGACTAAATCCAATACCACATTTAAGTGCTTAAAAGTTAACTTGCATCAAGGTTAAATTTCTTCATCCCCATGATGACACCCAGAGCCTAAAGTTAGTTTCTAAAAACCAAGGCTAAACTCCTGTAAAGCATATAATGTGTAAATTCAGAACTTACTTGCCTTTGCTTTCATCTTTACTAATGGAACCAAACAGGAACCTACAAAGGGCAATTTGGTCCCCCTAGGATCTGAATCACATTGTAGAAGCACATATTCCTCTCTACTGACTACAGACAATACCTAGATGGATAGGGAATGTCAGGTAAATGTTATATACAACATGTCTTGACCCGGAAATCCATATGTATGCATAGAGGAGTTAATGTCTGCTGGCTGCTATTCTAAGAGCTGGGATTTACCTATAAACCCCAAAACAAAGCAAAAAATGTAGCTGGCAGAAAATACCACAGTAGAAAGTAAATTAAATCCTGCCATCCTCAAGGTTGAAAAAACTAATCTGTGCATTAGGAAAAAGTATTGCATTGGCATAGCACTTAGCAGCAGCTGATAGAAGCAATATAAGTTTTTTGTGGATGAGAACGCAAGAGTTAATTCAGATCTTGTACCATGGAAGAAGGTGGATCAGGAGAAGAATGGTGACATCCAATGATAAAGACTATTTTTCAAACAAGTTTTTGTCCTTCTCTCTGGAAAAAATGTAAGATTGTATTGATTCTTTTGTCAGTTTAAAACAGAATTATGAAAAAAAATTCAGCCTACGTGTTAATGTTTTAATGAAAACCTAGCTTCTTCCTCAAAAGAAAAAAAAAAGAAAATCAAACACTACTACCTTCACCCACCAGTCTTTCATTTGTAAGCAGACTTGGCAGAGTTTTTAAACAAAGCCAACATTAATGGTATATTCAGAGTTCACATTATTAAAAAAGTACCAAGAACATAGAAAGAGAACAATAAATGCCATATTTTAGTGTGACAAAATTTGAAGTCTCACAGCCTTCTACAGGGAAAAAGTTGGTCTCAGACTTATACCAGCCAATATTCTTTAATGAAGTTAGGATCATTTCAAACTGCAGTTAAGGTGATAATGTTTTAAAATATACTGAAAAGTACTACAGCATTTAACACAGTGAATGTGAAGTTTTTATGCAGTCCAACACTGTTCTTTTTTCAGGACAAGCTGAACTTTTATGACCACACTACCATTTCTAGTTGGCAGGATGATCTAATTCTTTCAATGAAAATATTTCAAGTATGTAAAAAATTATACTAATATATGCACTATTTCACCACTATAGAAATATTTTTTTTTAACATTATCTGATGTTCCCATGTCCTTCTTTTTTTTATATTTCCCCAGTCTGGATAAGAATGGTGGATAAACCAAATTGTATTTAATAGCTCACTGGTTTTCCTTTCTCATTTTATTGAAGCATTGTCAGAATATTGGGAGGTCCTACATATTTACACTAAATAAGAAGATCCAATGTGATCGTCATCCTGTGCAAAGGCAAAAAACTTCCATTGAAACAATGAATTTAAACAAATACTTCACTCTGAGATCAAGATCTATTAATAAGGGATTTTTAGATTAAATTCTCTGCCCCAGTTAGCTTAATAGCCCGTTCATATTTATACTCACTGCAGCAAAAATTGTTCCATTTAAACTTCTGCAAATTCATGAACATTTATGCTTCAGGAAGTTTTTAGAAAATCAGATCACACTAATAAGTAAGGCACAGTTCCTTGGTTTAGCCAGTTATGGTCTAGTTTCCCCATCAAATGATCATAATAACCTAATTCCCTTCAGAAGAGAAAATCACAATCACTTCATCTTCCTTCATGTAGGTTTTTCGCTAAGGAATACTGTGTTTGTCTTTCATATAAAACACATGCTTCTTGTAAGCAAGTCATACGATGACAATTACTAAACATATATCTCCAGTCTTAAAATAATTGAATACAACAAGAGTTAAACAGGCAATATTGTGTAAACATTATAAAGCATTCTTATAGCGTTCACCATTTTCAATGACAATCTATATGTAAATGTCTTCACCTTGCTTACGAGTGTTTCATAATTACAAGCTCCTGTAATATATTTTGCTGTTATTTTTGAAGCATTATGGATAGCCCTACAATCACTATAAAATTATCTATGGTAGTGGGAAGTTTGCTTTCAAAGCTCATTATAAGTTGGTTTATGAAAATATGTATTAGTCACTATATTTCAGTTTTATTTTTACAGCGATACTATCGACTTGAAAAAATAAATCAGACTTTTATCTGTATTTCTCTAGAACTTAGTAATGTTTTAAAGAGCTCCAAAGAGAAATGTGATTGATTGAGTTTGGAGGAGGATCAGTTCACTTCAGCTAGTATAAATCCATGAAATATCATCAGTTGGCTCATTTTATCATCTTGTGTGTGTTTACACTGCAGACTTAATAGCACTTTATGCTATTGTCTACAGCCTGATGTTACTCCACTTTTAGGCCATATGACACTGTTTTCATGCATTTCTATTCATCAAGCCTACAAGAGGATATAGGCCAAAACCAACAGCAGCAAAGCTGCCAATGGTAGGACACTAGGCAAACATTTTCACACATGGAGAAACAACAGAAGAAAGAACAGATATGCTTAGCTTTACTCAGTCCACCTTTCAGGATATCTTCAGTGAAACAGAAAATATCCAGCGATTCTTTAGATATGAGGCATACACACCATCAATGCACTATCGAAAAGGCAATCTGTTTCATTTTGACAGTTTAAAATCATCCATGTTTTCTTGACTACTACTACAGGAATCACTGTAGTATGAAGTGCTTTCTCTCTCTTTATATATTCTTCATGTAGCTGAGCACACCCAAGCAACCTCTCAGCAGGCAGTCTGAGTCTATGCAGATGGAAGCGGCATGAGGAAATGGCCGGTGGGAGGGAGGTACACCTTGTTACACGTGTGAGTACTCCAGAAATCACACCTTCACAGATGGCATGCAGAGGAAGTAATTTCTTATGACCTCTGAGGTAGAGAAAACAATTTCAGTCCTGTTAATGAATTGAAAAAAAATTTTTAAAGGAGCTATTTGGCTGAAAGAGAAACTAACCCAAATGTTTTAGTCCTCAGGACACCAAAGAGGTATTCCCACATATAAGAAAGGGATAAAGATACAGTGCTAAGACAATAAAGCTGTTTTTTATAACTTTTGACACGTCTTCTTCTTCTTCTCCAATAGTGTTTGCTTGCTGTGCTTTTACTTTACTACCATATCAATTCACAGTATCTTGAATACTTTCTGTTGCTGCTGTCCATCTCATAAAGAAGATAGTAGAATTGAAGAAAATTTAAAGCAGAACAATATTGACAGTCAAGAAAAAAAAATGGGGCAGAGTCTTTCTAAGTAAGCTAGGGTTCCCTTTTTAAAATGAAATAATTGAAGGGGATATGGTATAGGTCTTCAAAATCATGAATGACATGAGATAATAGATAGTGATCAACTGTACTCTCCTGCAAGACAGGAACCATGGAGCATTGGATGAAGCTAATGGGAGGCAATTTCCAAAGGAAATGGCTCTTCATATAACAAGTTGTTGAGCTGTCTAGCTCCTTTCCAAAAAGTGTGCTGGGAACCAAAGGACTATTTTGGTAACACATGGCAAGCACATCTGCTTCGTTAAGGGGTTTTGAGCATACTAGTCATGCTAAAGCTCAGACAGCCCTGGAACTGAAATTGGTTGGAGTCTAGAAAACATTAAATGAATGTATCATCTGTGACCGCTGTGCTTTTATACTCTTCTCCAGGCATCTACTTTTGTCCATTCTAAGAGACTGGGCTGGGTTTTGTGGTGGTTTGGGGTTTTTTTGCCTGATCGAGGCTATATGGCCATTCTTACAGTTTTTATGTTTTTACTTTGTTTTTCAATAAAAAGGAGGAGGGTGCAACCCATTATTGTTTAGGCCTTTCCATCTTTCTCTAATAAGGGTGTAATTTAGAGCTAGTCTGATTTCCAGTTACCTGTGGCTCATAAAAAGAGTTTTCAAAGGAAAAATAAAATACTACATCTTCAAACAAGCCTCTCAAAGAACCATTCTGGCCATTTTACAAGAGCTAGACTTTCTCAGTCTTTATTAAAGGGGAATACAATTGGCTTAAACAACTTTCTAGTTTTTTGATTTATGGGTACAATTCATGATTTTGAGTAGCAGTGAGGTAGAGGATTCATATGTACTATTTTAAAATTAGTTCACTAAAATAGATCACTCCAGACATATCAAACAATAGAAGGGTATTTCCTTAAGGAAATAAGCCTGCAAATTACTTTCCTTCATAAACTTAGGGGGGTTTGTTCTACAGGTCAAGACTGGCTCAGGACATAGCAGGATCAGGGCTCCCGTGTAAAATAGATGGACTGGAAGTGGCTTTTTAGAGAGACAATAAACTTGAAAGCTAAGAAAGGTTTTATAACAAGATATATCAGAAGAGAGAAAACATTGTAGTTTGCTGGTATAGTTGAAGTTGTAAGAGATGAAGGTCCTGTGTAGAATATCCACCCCTCACTGTTACTCCAGCAATTATCACAGTCTTTGACACGATGGAATTAAGCCAGAAGGGGAAGACAATGGGCCTGTCTCAAATTCTAGTAGTCTGTGTGTCTCATTCCAAGTATTACAAATATTTAAAGCATTTTAAAAATGTTTAATTTAAGATTCCAATAATAACTGGAATAAATCCTCAGTAAGACCTCAGTTTCTATCTAATAATTTTGGTTGGTTCAGAATATATTGTGATTTTAATTCTATGAATTGTTTATCTAGAGGTTTTTTTACTTTAACATGCTTTCCAAAAACTCAGAAAAGCTTTCTAGTGGGCACATTATTGAAGCTAATAAATTATAATAGTGACCCTTTAACAACAAGAAACGTGATTTAATAAATAACTCAACATTTCCTTGTTAGATGAAATCTAGATGAAATCTAACAAATGAGGTTTAGATTTCAATTAGGTTTCAGAAATGTTTCTGATTTTAACAGGCTCCATGGATTATAAAAGATACATTGCCTTGCTGTTATCGGCCTAATCCTGAAGGTCTGAGGGAAGGTTTACTTGCATTGATTTCTCTGGGATTGCTCACATGCTTCACTCCAACTTCCTTGCAGCCTGCACCCCAAATTTCTGTATGGCTCCTGATAAAAAGAACATGCTTACGAAATTCTGTGCATGTTACAGAAGTACATAGTTGGCCATAGGATGGCATTTGTTAATTAGAGTGTTCCTTTTTTTCACTCTTTTGCTCTTTATATCAGAGCCATTGCCATTACTCCAACACACACTCTTTAAGAAAAGTGAGCATTTATGATTCCACTGCTCTCTGCCTTTACAAGTTATATTTCATCAGTGTGCTGTGAAAGACAAAAAGAGCACTCTGTTAAATTGTGGAGATAAACTCAAACCAATATGCTGACAGCTGGTGGGACAGCCTCACTAGACAAGAGAGGCTGTGATGATTACAGCCGGGCCTGAAATCTCTGAATCCCCTATGCAAGCTGATCTGCATGATCTGCATTTGAAATGTAGCTTCGCTGTTTCACTGGAATCTCTTTTTACCCTGTAGTTGGAGAAAGAAGGAACTGATTATCCCAGGTAACATGAAAAATTACTCTCTGATTTCATATGCTTACTTTTTTTCACCCTATTTATTCCTGATGTTTCACATCCTTTACCCTTGACCCCTAGTAGGAGCACTCCAAAGCTTGCTTGGGTATCTAAAGACAGAAATATCCTTTTGCATAACCAAATTAACTCTTTTTCTAATTCTTCTTCTCCCAAGACTCCAGATTATCTCACTACAGATTTTCTTCTTTCCCAAATGGCATTGAAATTGAAGCAAAAACCTGACAGAAGAATAAATAAGAAATTAACCTTTCTTTTTAATTTTCCTGTAAATACAAAAAATGTCCTTATCTCTGGCCCTGGAAACATGCTTTCTTCTGTTTTTCTTTGGAGCTGAAGAGTTACCAAAAAACAGCCAACTTTACTCATGTAATATGAAAATTTTACCAGAGGATTTTTATGAAGGCCAAAAGCATCAACAAAAATATTGTATATCTTTAATTTGCCTTACATGCTAGTAGCCATACTGCAGTAGCAAAGTCTGCCATGTAAGAAACATATCCTGTGGATTTCACAGGAAGAGGTGACTGAGAAACATATTGTCATTTAATGTGCTAAAGCATTACTGTCTGTAAAGTACTCTTCATTTTATTATCATAAAAACTGATAAAAGCACTAAAAGAAATATGTTTTTTATAATACATGAATAACACTAGTTGTAAATATTTATCTACCAAAACACTCACCTGATAAAACTCCACCTAAAAGCAGTTACCTTACTGTGCATTCTCTTCCATTTTATCCACTCTATTCCCATGTTGGGTTTTTTCCCCCTGCTGAGTGATTTTTTTTTCAGCTGTTTCTTTTTAGACATTGTCATCTAGTTCTAGTAGCAGAGTTTAGCAGAATAATCAACTAGAACTATCAGATTCTGTAAGAAGCAGCTGATTGCCTTGAGGATGGCATGCGATATTTTTCAATCTAATTGAAGCACAGCAGTGAAAGAAAGCTGAAACTGCTTATGGACTGCTGAAGTCCTCTCTGTATTAGGAGAGGAAGACTAAGGCTTAAGCCAGATGTTCGCTTAGTAAACAGCTGCACAAATTTATGACATTACAGTCACCCACTGTTTTGTTATATCTCCTGTCTTCCAGAGGTTTTCTCCCCACAGAGCTTATTGTAAGCAAATTTGTGTGAGCTCAACCTGACCCACTTCATTGAAAATCAGCTGTGCTACATTACACATTTGAATTGATGCTTTGAATGGACTGGCTGAGCTGACATCCAACTGGCAAGAAGCAAGGAACTTCTAGTGATATCTTCGACATCTCCCACATGGATGCAGAAGAGGTCATCTCTATCTGCTGGCACAGTGCCATGGCTTTAACTAGAGGATCACTCCCACCATTGCCAGGGCTTTACGAACAGCTTTTGGAGAAGACAACTGGAAACCTAGTATGGTAGTTAAGACACTCTTTCAGAAGTGAGAATAATAAGCTGAACCTTTTCAGCCTGAGCAGAAATCTGAACTTGATTTTTCCCTATCTCTAATAGTCTTCTTGGATCTCAGCAGTGAAGCATCCCTCTGCATTTGAGGCACGCGAATACTGTAAAGAAAATGCATACACCAAACTCCTGATTCTTCTGCACAGCACCTTGGGGTCAAAACACCTAAAGATGAGGTACCCCAGCTGCTAAATTCTAAGAGCTTAGTATCTTTCTTGTATCTACCTTTTAATCCCTAATTCTTTATTCCTCTAAAGTTTCTGGATATTTTCAGAGAGTAATGAAATGGAGAGAGCTATCAGGAGGGAAAGGGCACAATCTTGCAGATGTATGTTATGTCTGCAAGACATATGTTACGTGGTAAACACATAACTTCATCAAAGGAAGCTATGTCCTACTGGCTACGGACAGCACCTCCCAGTGTTAATGATTACTCAGAACCACCTCTAACCACTACAGGCATTTATACCTATGCCATAAAGGTAGAGGTTTCTAAATATTAAACTAATAAAATTCCATTACCATCTCCATGATGAAAATTTATTCACTGGCTTTCTACGAGGACTCTAGCCACTGAAACAAGATACTTCTCAGGGTAGAGTAGAAATTTTCAATGGACTCATTCTCCTGGATAAAGCTTAATTCATTTTTTCTTACATAACAGACATAAAATGAAATAAAGTCCATTACTCTAAGAAGCTTCATCTCTGCATACCATGACATTTCTTAGATTTCTCAAAAGGAAAATTTCTTTTCACTGGAGTATGTGAAAAGTGTATCTGTCCTATGACTGTAGTTCAAATGGGATGAATGTCATACCAAATCATGAAAAAAGTAGTATTGGAAGAAGATTGTCCTGCTTTTTTTGGCAAGTTAAGAACTAACAACACAGAAAGACACAGAAAGACAACTGAGGGTAAAGAGTTGAGACACCAGCCCATGAAGACTTGTGCATGTTGTTAGCTGAGCTGACCTACCTTCTTTCAACCTTCAGTTCTTTGTGTTAACCTCTAAGCCACCTCTTCTGCTCTGGTTATGACATTCAAGAGGAAAACCTGTTCAAAAAGGAACAAAAATACCTGTGTCTGGTTTTAATGGCAAGTTCATAGTCTCTACAGAGTCTCCCGTTGTTATTGTTAAAGTACAACATATACAATAGGGTACATAAAATCCTATACCTGGGCCACATAGATACCTAAGATTTCTAAACCAAGAATTTCAATATGGTAAAAGAATTCTTCACTTACAGCAAAATGAAGGACGACTCAGTCCTAGCAAATCTAATATGAAATAGGTAATCCAGGATCACAAACACAAAAAGATTAGGCTTCTAAAGTGGGAATTTAGTTTCCTAAACCCAGAGTCCTGACCCTCAGCTGTCACCTAGCCTGTAGGAGTGCTTTCGTCTATGACCTTCAAGGCTCCCAGCACCTTCAGATTTGGCTTCTGTATGCCCACAAGGTGCCTCAGTTATGAGACAAGTGGGTAGTTCTCACCTAAACATTCTTACCTTATTGTTCCCTGTCCTCTGGCCTCAGGAAGCTACGTGCTGAACAGGCGTAACCTGTTTGTACAGGCAGGGTCACAGATGACAGAGCAAGTCAAGACCATTGACTGACCCCAATGCGAGTGTGCTTGTACCAGCAAACTAGGCTTTCTCAACATGAACCATGAGGAAAAAAGAGATGAGAATTGCCTGGAGTGATGAATACTGAGATGACTGAGATTTTGAATGGCGAGTCTTACTTTGCCAGAGTAAAATGAGCTTAAACTGTTTTGAAAATACAAATTAGACTGATTCTGCCCCTGACCTTTTCTTTATGTGTGCACACATGCCCAACCAAAACTGAGGCTTTCCAATTCTTTGGTGTCAAGTCACTGCCAATAAATGACCTCAGAAGGAAAAGGCAAACATTTTATCCATATGCTGTTCTTGTCTCAGATAATTATATGGTACATTGGTTATTTTCACCCTGCAAGAC
>JANHGO010000550.1:0-39995 GCA_024606505.1 Aquila spilogaster
GAACTTGAGGAAAAATGAAGTACAGTAAACCAATACAGAAAAAAAAAGCTGTGAAGATTCATGTTTCATGAACCCTTACATCTTCAAAGTAATCAAAATTCAACCAACAATGTAGTTGATTCTTTATTTATGTTTTCATGCAGTGCATTTTAAGCATATATATATATATATAATTTGCTATCAACTCTTCAGTCAAGGTAGTACTTTTTAAGGAGTGAATGGGCGTGCCTAAAAAAAATATTATCCAGTTTGTCTCACATTTTAGGCAGGAGTCAAGATTGCACTTCCTATTTGGGAATGGCTCGGAATGGTTTTTCAAGTAACCAGAACTGAAATATGTGTAAGCACAAATTTCTCTACAGGGAAAATATGCTTCAGCTTAATATAATTCAAGAACAGAGAGCCTCAATTATAACTGAACCAAAATTCCTCAGGTTAGCCTGCAGCAAACATTAAAAATTATTATGAATAAGTAGAGCAATTATAGAATAATAGTATCTATTTCACATAATGTTTATTGGATCCTGACAGAGACAATGTGGATGTTTATTCTGTATTTTTTCTAATGTGTTATATAATTCATACAACACAGGTCAGCAAGTTTCTTTGAATCAATAGGTAAATGGCTTCTTGTGAAGTGCTCTGGTACTTCTGCTTGGCAGGAACTAGAAAAACCAGAATAAAGATAAAATCTTCCTAGTGTAGATGCATTAATTGTTTAGGTGTGCAAATCCCCCTAACCTGAGCCATAGTTATTTGCTTCTCCTGATCCTCTTTGACCAAAACAAGATCACCTTGAAATACAATTCAGAATACAGCTTGCTAAAAGTAACAGGGACAGAAAGGAACAAATGTTTTTAGAGAACTTTTACTGGATGTTCATCAGTACTTCATGAACAAAATTCAGGTCATGTTCACAGAGTTCACAGATGCACATGGTTTGAATAAAGGTTGATCTGAGAGTTGTAGCACCATTGGAAATCGATAGGAAAGATTTTATTATTATCTTGGTGGGACTTTTCTCTGGATGTGAATTTAATACAAATGTGTTTAAATACACTTTTTAAAATTTGTTTTAGCACAAATAAATACCATTAAATGTTGTAACTGTTTCTTGACATAAAAGTGTACCAAGATAAAGATTTATATAAAATGATTATGTGAATTCCATTTTATAACTGCTCCATTCATATGCAGATTACTGAGAGTTTTTTCCTAGCCAGTGTATAGAAAATATAGGTAGCATAGTTTTTATTCTTTATACTGGATGGATTGTGGAGAGTATTTTTTTCTCACACTCGTGTCTCTTAGTTACTGGTATACAGTCAAAGAAAAGTTACCCACTTCCCAGTAACCTCTTATAAGACTGGAAAAACACTGCCTCCACAGTTCCCATAGCCCTCCACTGATTTACGCTGTTCTCTACTACTCTGGCCCCAGTCCCAAGGCTTCAGTGTTGCCTGTTAGAGTGAGAAGAAATGAGGCTTCCAAATCCCTGCTCTCTTCAGTCCTGCCCGCTTAAACACTCCTAATGGAAATGGACTGAAACAATCTTAAGTTGCACTAGTTTGAAAACTTTAAAAATAGATTGTTATGGTGAGGCAAAAATGCCAGGAAGTTGATAACCTACACACTAAGGCTCAGCCCTGCGTGAATCAAAGAGACAGTTATGAAGACTTAGAAAATGGCAGTTATAATGAAAATGTCTACTGACCCTTGACTAATAGTGTCAGCAACCCTACAGTGCTTAATTATTAAAATCAACACATGCCCTGTATTGACAACTAGTGTTTTCAACTGCGCTGTTCTGGTAAAGAGGAGGAAACAACAAATAGCAGAAGTAAATGTCCCTTTTTTATTTATTCTTATCTGCTCTCTCTTTCTGCTGATTCCATTGCACAGCAGAGTTAGAAAGGTCACCGTGACTACATCTTCCATTAGTTTGTTAAGAATCAGTGTTTCTCTTTATAAAGAAAATATAAAATGCAGCAATTAAAGACAATGAGGATGTATTTGTGTAACCTCTACCTTAGAAAGGGAGAGCATGTTGTGGTGCAACGTACTGAACTCCATAGTAATAGAATCATAGAGTCATAGAATGGCTTAGGTGGGAGGGGCCCTTTAAAGATCATCGAGTTCCAACCCCTTTGCCATAAGCACGGTTGCCCCCAACCAGATCAGGCTGCCATGGCCACATCCAACCTGGCCTTGAGTACCTTCAGGGATGGAACACCCACAGCCTCTCTGGGCAGCCTGTGCCAGTGCTTCACCACCCTCTGAGGAAAAAAAAAAAATAGTCATCCTAACACCTATCCTAAATCTTGCCTCTTTTAGTTTCAAGCCATTCCCTCTTATCCTAAAGCAATTCCCCTTTGTCCTAAGGCCATAGGGTCATAGTAAAATTCAGATCGGTAGAGAAAGCAGAAGGTTATTAGTCTAGCTTCCAAGGAAATAAATTGCACCCTTTTGGTCCAGCATTGAAATCATTCAGGAGAAGATGTCTTTATTTCCAGCGCTGCTAGAAATGTGATCATGGGGTGGAAAAAAAACATTCAAGTTCTTTGAAAAAACAGATGGTTATCAATTAACTTCAGAGACTGCTGAAGTGGTGCTGCAGACTTCAGGTCCATTCTTCTGCCAGAATATTTTTGTTTTTTCCTCTCAGAGAATTTCAATGCTGAAATTCTCAGCTCTGCAGAGAACAGTTGTTGTGCCATAGATGCTGCTCTCGAAACATAGGCTCAATAAAGTGTCTTTCTGGAGCTAATGAAAGTCAAGTAAAAAAAAATGGACTTTAAAGTCTAAGTCTAACAGCTTCTCAAAATGTTACCATAGTTTTAGAAAAATCACGGTAGTCCTTTTCTGTGTATTTCTCCTTCTCTTGAAAGGTTGAGTATTGACAACTCCCTTATAAATTTGAAATTACTTTTTGAATGATCCTCTGCTTGTGTGTTAATCTGAATAAGCAAAAGATCAGTGAGAAAAAATAATGTCAGTTTGATGATGTGAGGAAAATTTATTCGCTTATTATGCCACTATTATGTGTACACTTCTTTATGGGTAAAGAAAAACATAAAAATTTTATTCCATATCAAGTACCAAAGAATATATTTTAAGAAGTGTTGTAACAATTATAGAAATGGAGATAAATTGTCACTACAGCTCATAGAGGCATTTTTACACTACCTGTACCCTCCATGCAGAATGGTCATGCATTGAGGTCTCTGTCTTTAGTCCTCGGAGCACAGCAGTGGACTTTTGGTGAGGTTAACACTCACTTTCACATCTATTTGAACCAGGATTGAGCTTTTATTTTTAAATTTGTACTCAACCTTGTACCAATGATCATTACATTCCCTATAAATGGACAAAAAATTGCAGTGAATATAGCTATCAAAGTCTACTAATTGCAGTGTGAGAGCTTCTTTTTGAAAGGCCGTGTGATACTTTTACATCTAGAGCAATATGCAAAAATGAAAGGAAATTACTTTGGCTTCTTCTAGCATTCATGTTAGCGTGTTATTGTTAACCTCTCTGTAATAGAAGCATAGTAGAGAGCAAGCATTTCCCCTTCAATTTTGTTTTAGGAAAAATATTAAAAAGACTTAAAGCATAAGGTGCTAATTTTACTCTTTTTATAACCTCACAGTCTTCAGTGTTTTACTCCAGTGCTGAATTTGGTCAGTTTGGAAAGCTTTGTGATTTCCTATGTCTAGCTGAATCTCCCTCCCTTTTTAAACATCCTCCTACAGCTGACATGCATGTTAAGTAATACAGCTGCAGCCATCTGTAAAAGCTTGGAATTAATTTTCCTCTTTATTGCTCCAGCTTATTTAATTCCACCTCTCCCTTTGTATTTATAATACATAAAAATTATTTCTCATTCCTTGAGAAAGCATTGCAGTTAGTCTCCGTCCTTTTTATATTACTTGTCAGTATAGTAATCGAAGCAGCTGTTATCATTGGTACACACACTAACTACAGTATCAACATTGTTAGGAGAAATTTACTGAAATAGTAAATTAAATTAAGGCATAAAACAAATCTATGTTGCAATGATGAAAATCTGAGTGGAGAAAAGAAAAACAAAAGTGATAGATCTTAAGAGAAGAGCAGGTGGAGTACAGGGATGAACAAGGCAAAAAAAAAAATAAAGAAAATGATCATTCCTGCATAGTATAAGCAGAAGTCTTTAGGAAAAAAATGCCTCTCTTTTATTATCCTACTATGTTTTAAAATGCACATGTGGCTACTGGGCAGAACTCGTCTTTTCAAGGAAAAAAAATCCGGACAGGAAACAGTTATGCTAAAGAAAGCTGTGAAAACATGAGGAAAATCCTAGTTATTTTATTTTATTTTAAATCTTGATTTAAGATAAAAACATCCATGCTGAAATTTTCTCTTTTCTGAGGCTACAAAATAAGAACATCTGGGACAGGGAGGGACTTTGATTTATGGTTAAAAGGTCTTTTCTGGATCAAGCACATTGTCCTCATTGTATTTTTATCAGTGGGGGGACTGTCTGTTAATCATGTTGTGTTTTGGGTGTCACATTGATCACACAACCAAATTGCATGGATTTTTCCCTATACACACACACACACGCACACACACTCACACGGGTAAATATATGGGTGTGTGAATGTAGATATACATATATGCCTATGTATATACAGTCTTATATTTGCCTCACAGGGAGATGACTGTCAGTCATCTGGTTGATGCCATATTCTCCTCCTGCTCCAGCACACCTACATTTTCTCTGTGGTAGCCAAAGAGGAACAATAAGAATCATTAAGACTGTGGTTGCTTATGATTCTCAGTTATCCTAGCCATTTAGAGTCCTCTAGTCATGTCATCCTCTATAGTGCTTTATTATATCAGCCTCATGAGTTGTAGGGTATGGCTGTGACTTTTTGCCTACCATGTTAGCATCACTAGCTCCCAGTATTTAGATGAATAATTCTTACTTCTCATTGCTTCAGGGGATTTGGTCACCTAGAATCACACACTATCAAAATGGATAATGCACCATCTGAAATGTGAGTATTGCTGTGAGCACCTTTTCTTTCTGTGCCCAGACCTGAAAAAGGGGTGTGGTTTTTTTTTTTTTTTTTTCTGTAGCAAAACACATTTTCTTATCAGATTTTTAACTTCATAATAGCTTAGTGTTTAAACCTAAGCCTGGTGGAGGAATGAAACATCTTCCTTAGGACAGAGGTCTGAAATAGCATCTAAAGAGTTCTTCCTTTCTGTGTCATACAGAGAAGCATTATTTTCATTTCATTCTCTACCTACTGCTTTTTTTCACAACCAAGTGAGTGAATTACTGGTGACTATGTTTTCTAGAGCAAATATATCTGCTGCTTGATGCAGCACTGTAAATAATGAATCTATCGAACATGTTTACACCTTGCCCTTCAAAGGAGAATGAAAATCATCTCTGGATTTTAATGTTGAAACATCCCAGAGTGCTCATAGATTGCTACCAATGAAATAAAAGGCCATTCTTTTTATTTATTATAAACTTCTTACAACTGGAATCTATCCAAGTGTTAAGAAATTTGAAATTAAATATTTCTTCATTGTAATTGTCATTGCTCTATGTATTTTCCAGCCTCTTGGCCCATAAAAGTAGCTAGTATTCAGTCTCACAAAGTAGTGTATTTTATGGGGAGAAACTAAGTCAGTGAAGTAGGTGACTGCATATTACTGTGTGTTCTTTTTACTAAACCTCCCTGACTGAGCCCCCGGTGTTGCGCTCGTTCCTGTCTCTAAATATACAAACCAGATTGTCTTTATTCCTAGTTTCCAGTACTGATGCCCTCAGCAAATACACTGCCTCAAAGAAAAGCCAAGTTGTGGGGGGCACCCTGTCATTCCCTCCTTGAATGCCTTCTGGCTACTGCCAAATCTCTAGGTGGTTTCACATCTGGGCTTGGTGGCTATGCAGGTCAGCAGAGCTCAACTTCTGTCCCTCTCCTGCTGCTGCTGGTGTTTCCCAAACATGAGTTCTGTACCCATGGTGGTGTGATACAACTATTTGAGGAAGGAGGGGGAAATGCTGAGAACAGGATCCATAAACTGGTCCAGGACAAAAGCAAAGCAGCCTGCTGACTAGGCCTATTTAATCCAGTACTCCCCCTAAAGTCCTCATAATGTGAAATCCCACCCAGTTCAGTGTGCTGCCTGCAGGCAGTGCTTGGCACGATTGAGAAGCAGGGCTTTGGGTCTCAAGAGGAAAGAAAGTAAGAGACTGACTACCAGGCACTTCAGACCAAAGAAGCTGTTCCTCAGACTATGTTTCAGCCTATTCCCCAGCTCAATGCTAGGTTTTCCTGTGCTGGCTCATGCCTTTAGCAGTGCTTTCTCTCCTTTCAGCTCTCAAAAAACTAAAAGATATTTAATTCCCTCATTATCCAAGTGAGGCAAAAAAGTAATACTTGTACCTCTCATTTCAAGCTGATAATTACCCTCTGTCTCAGTTTCTGCTTGTCCCATGGCAATAAGCAAGCCCATCCACTCTCCTTTTCTAGCCAGCCCTCCTGCTCTTCTTGTGCCAATCACATTTTTTTCCCAAATTATCTGTTTAACATAATCAAGCTAAACTCAGAGCAATTGTCTTCAGCAAGTATTTAGCCTGAGGTTGCTGCTTCTGTTCCAGATCTGGAGCGAGGCTCGTAAGCCTGCAAGCTTGTTCATTTCCTACCAGCTGTATCATCTGGTCTAATAAAGATTATTACAGTTTCTACAAATATAGCCTTGCTTATGCACTTAGTCTTGGCAAAGCCACTCATCAGCACATATAAATTATACAGAAAAGTTGATAATGCACACAAACACAGCAAAAGGTACCAGAAAGTAGCATTTTCAATAAGGAATCAAAACAGTAAAATCATTAATTTAGAGTTCAAAATACTTGTCTCAAATTCTGATCAAATACAATTTATTTAAAATACTCTTTTCATTTACTTTATGTTGATTTTACTCCTTGAGGATAAAAGATGATGCTAAGAGAAAACTCAGAACTTCTGCTGTTGTGTATGTAATAGACAAGGAGATATAAAAACTCTGTAATCGAAACAATATCTGGTTTGTGAAAAGAGAATTTTTTGCTTCAACATCCACCAGCTGGGCTCATTTCTTAAAGAAATGAGACCTTGTTTTCTGTTTTCGTAAACATTTAGGATGATTTTTTGCCATTGGTTTATAGCTGGAATTTGTCCTACTTTGTAACTCTGTTATAAAATAAGCAGTTATCAAATAAGTTAATAGGAGCTTCTGTTGGCTTTATGTTCAGGTGCTACAAAAGCTACATTCTTCAGTCCTCAGTATGAAACATTAGCTATCAATGTTGTCATCTGCATTAATAAAAATGTATATACAGCTGTAACAAAATACATTTGAGAAGCACGGAGTTGAAGGATATCTGAATTGCTGAGATCAGAGAAGTCTGTTTATGAGGTTTATAGTAATGAGGATTTATCAGTGAAGACTAGTGACACTTGGCACTCATTTTTTCAAGGAAAGTGTTTTTTTTTTCAGCAAGACTGTAGACAAAATCTCAATTAAAAATCTTTGTCCTGCCTTGAGGCTTGATTGACAGCTTGTTCCCAAGACATAGAAGATATATGCAGTAAGATATGTCACCATTTTCATTCATGTCTAGTTTTCTGGCCAGACAAGCTTATAATAAACAGCCCTCCATTCTTGCCCATAGTTTACTGCAGAGATCTTGGTAGTGAAACAGACAATCACAAAACCAATAGATAATAGACATTTTTAACAGCTTAGAAATTTTTTGAAAGTTTGAAAAAAATATATTATTTTGATCCTTCTTCTTCCTCTTTAATGTCTGAGATGCTGTGAACAAAACAGTGATTGGATACCTGCCACTTTTAAGAGAGCAATAACATAAGAGAATACATAACATATGTATTCAAATATTTGTATTACACTGAATTCTTTGTTTTTTCAGGGCAGCCCACAAAATTATGGGATGTAAACATGGCTGTTCCAAGACATGTAGAATTTATGGCAATAGGACATGTGAAGTGCTCCATACCGAACACCGCAGTGCACATTAAGCAATTATTTAAAGTGTCTTTGAATGAAATAAGATACTGTGCTTTCAAAATGTACTAATGACATACAAGAGGAAGCTCCATAAAGCCTTTGCCTTTTGACACTGATGCCATCATAGCAAGCTTACCTGCTCCCAGCCAGCATTCAGCTAGCCCATGCTACACTTTGCTTTATCCTCATTGGTAGTAGGCAGGGATGGGCAAGCAAAGATCAGCAGGTGAGATCTTCCCAAGGGGATTTTTTTTTGCCAAACCTAGTGCTTTATACTGCATCCTTATGCACCACTTGGAGCTTGAGCTGAAAGTCCTTGTGGTCTAAATGCACAGCGTCTGAGGCACAGACTCAGATGTGAACGATCCAAATCATTTCTTACAGATTCTAACATCCCTTATATACATTCACAAGTTTTCTCTTTTAACTTTCCCACTCACCTTTACATGTCAACAAAACATTCCACAAATGCTCCTCAACTGTGCATGCAGGCGCTTATCCAATTAGAGTCATGAGTCATTCCTAGCTATGCTCTCTTCTTCCAGTCAGGGTCATCATCACGTAGCCATCACGCATTTTACTTGACTTTGTTTTTCTTCTTCTGGAGGTGTCATTGGTTCTCAGCCTTGTTTTCTCATGCTGTTTGTCTTGCTCCACAGCTTCTGCTCTGAATAGTTTTTCTTGTATTCCCACATAAACGTAGTCTCTTTAGTATACTTTAGCATGCATAGCTTTACTTTGAGACAAAGTATCTCAGTAACCTAAAGGCTAATGATTGGGCAGAATATTTCTGGCTGGTTTGGTGATGGCTCTCCTTGGCTGGCAAATTTTTAACAGAAAGGTTATTACAATGTGAATACCTGGATGTAATTTCAAAAAGATCTAGAATGGTAAGTTAAAAAGTGGAATGACGCCTGAAGACTAGACATGAGCAGAACTTAGCACATGGTAAGAACATTTATCAGAAATTATTCACATAGTTCTATGTTGTTTGTTGTACATTTAGACCTTATTTAATAGGAGAGAAAAATGTTAAACTAAGTGGAAGATGCTGTCTTCTTGAAAAAGGAAAGTTGAATACAATTATACTAATCTTTTAAGGCCAAGAATGTATTGTACACATTAAAGATGATTGTTTTACATTACTGAAAAGGTCAGGTTTAACTTTCAAAGAGAATTAGCTGCCTTTAATTAAGATGAAATATCTTGATTACCTTTAAAAATGTAAGAAGTTGTAAAATTCTCAATCCCCTACAACTCTTCTGGATTTTCTGCAAGTGCTTGTACCGCAGATGTGCTTTTGTCAAGACAATATTGGACCGATAGGGAAAGCGAGACACTCATTCCAACCATGGGAGCAGAAATAGGTTCTAGACGAGAATACTTCAAAAAATCATTGCCTTGCCATAATGTTTTGTTTTCAGCCTACTACAGCATATTATGAAGGATTTAGTATTTAGGGAAAAAGAAAATATATCCTTTCTGCTGTATGTGTGGCTTCACATTGCCCTATCAGACTGATCATTTTTTAGCTTGATCTCTTTAGCTGCATGCAAATCAAGACAAACAAGTACATAGTAGTAGACTTCCTTCTTTGAAAACCTAATAATGAAGTTGTTTTCACAGTGGATCTTGCCCTTTTTGTCATAGCATGGGACTATTGGGCATCAAATTTCTATCCATGTTTAATCCATGCTTTTCTGAGCAGCATGAAATATTTTAGCAAAGGTTAATTCTGCCTGCTCAGAATTTTTTTTTTGTTTAGAAGATTTTTAAGATATTATATTTCTTTTTGATTCAGAACAAAATGTATTTAACTTTAAGAAAAATATGACATGCCAGAAAAAGAATTTCTGTCCTCCTGTAGTATTTAAAGTGGTCTTGCTTGACATTTTATTCACCGCAGCAGAACAACTACTGTGGATCTGTCGGTATTCAAACTTACGGAATTACACAAGTATGAAACTGAATCATGCTAGTGATTAATTAAGCCCATTGAATTTCAATGAAAGCCAAATCTAGGACTATGGAAAGGATTTCTGTTCAGAATTGTTGGCAGAAACACATTTGAAGTATAGATAAGTTTCATCTTCTTCCAAGGATGTTGTTATTTGAATTGATTGTGACACACCCACAGAGGAGAGAGCACTTAAAATTTCAGGCTATTGGTAGCAATGCTCATGAGGTGAAGAATGGTACACCCAGACTGAAATACACTTCCATTCCCATCAGCTCACGTACACTGTTCCTTACAGCATATTATATGACAGTGTTCTGAATATTACCTTTAGTGCTGCCAAGTTGAGAATAAATTTATCCAAGTAGTTAGTCTTTGTTATGATGCCTAGATAGCCTTTTTTTTTCTTTTTCAGAACTCTGCAATATTCTTAATTTCTTTCTGCTACCAACACAAGATAATTACCTTCTAGCATTCCTATTTTATTCACTGAAAACTGACACTTCCTTCTGTTTTAGCATCAATTCATTGTGCAGAATTCTTTGCAGTGCTTTAATTAACCTGGCATGATTATCTCAGTACAGCCCGCAAATAAAATTAACATCAAACATTGGTATGGAATTGTTCTGTGAGATAGCTTGGGTGATGAACACATGCCATATGGTAATTTTTAAAAATAAAATCTGCCAAATAGCATATTTAAAGTTACTGTACCAGCGTACTCATAAGGATTGTAAAAATCAAAAATAATTCAGAGCACTGCTCATTTCAAAGGATCCCAAAATATTTTATACAAACTATCTATCTGTCTAAAATCATTTTACCTACCACTTAAAAGCAGCCACTTCTGCAGTGAAATGTAGCAGCTATTGCAGTAAAGCACAGCAAATTGGAACAGCAATTTTAGGGCAAGTAATGAAGATAAATGGTATATCTTATTTAAACTGCAGGGGCAGAAGGTAATTACCCACATTTGGAGCTGGCTGAGATACCAGATCTAACATCTCTCTTGCAGAAAAATGTCAGTCATGATTTTATGGCTGACTAATGTTAAAACAGAGCATGAGCAAAGATTGGTGTCTAACACTGATCATGTAAACTAGTTTGATTCTTGGGGAAAAAAGTTCCCGTTTACATTTATGTATGAATATTATCTGTCATGTCTTTGCTGTACTCTGTTGCTGTATATTGGAATTTAGAACTGATTTTATGGGTATGATCTAATGTCCACTGAATTCAGTAGAAAAACATTCACGGGCTTTGGATCAGGTATTCTGTCAGTTCTAGTTCACTGGAGAGGGGAATTGTACTCTGCTGTGTTTATTACCTCATAGCAGTGTGTTGTGTACTGAAATATGGGAATGGTAGATTTGCAAGAGCAATGCATCCAATCAAGCCAGGAACTTTTTCTTTAATGATAGTCATCGTACTTTCATAGCGTCTTGCTGTGCCAGTTGCTTGACTGTATCATTCTGAGTGTTTTTGTGACTGTTCCTGGCCAAGGCACACAGCTTACTACAGCTCACATACTGTTAGCCTAAAGATCCAACTTACAATTGCTTTTGCTCTTTAAAACTGCAGTAATGAGAGAGAAAGGAGATTCATCCTCTTTAGGGTCTGATTTACCATTTGCAGCTACCCCTTTGTACTGACAGAAAGAGTCAGCTTTGCCTGCTGTCCTAACTCAGGTTCTCAGTTATTCACCTGGTGTTATATGGTATAGATGTAGTCCTCAGATCTCCTAGCATCAAAAACATCATTCATTCCACCTTTCTTTTCAACTTAAGAAGCGTACGGTATCTCCCTTACCACTTTTGCTTACATTGTCATTACACAGCAGTGGCATTGCAGTTACTGTTGGCTTTGCGTTTAGAATCACAGAATCACAGATTCACCACATTTGAAAAAGATCTCTATGATCATCCAGCCTGACCATCCAGCTATCACAAATATTTCCTACTAAACCATGTCCCTCAGCACATCTAAATGTTTTTTGAATGCCTCCAGGGATGGTGAGTCTACCACCTTCCTGGGCAGCCCGTTCCAGTGCCTGATCACTCTCTTGGAGAAGTATTTCCTAACATCCAACCCGAATCTCCCTTTGTGCAGCTTGTGTTGCATATTATTGAAGTAATCTGCCTTATCATCCTTTCATTCACCCAAAGCAGTCATGACATTTCAGCAAGTTTTTAACAAATCCTTTTAAGTGGTGTGGCTACCTTCCTGTCTGGCTTTGAATAATGAAGGCAGGAGCAAAATTTCATGGGCATTTTGACTATTTTCCATCTTACCTCTATTTGTAAACAAAGGAAGCAAGATGGTAAAAATCTTCTCAACTAATTACCTTTGTCCTCCTAAGCAGAATACCCAATCAATGGGGAAAAAGTAAAATATAAAACAACAGCAGAAAACCAACCCTGTGTTCCCTGAGGTTAGCCTCATTAAAGTTGCTTTCCTGATTATTCAGGGTTTCTGCAGTATTTTGAACTTCCTTAAATGTTTGAAGATTCCCTGTAGCTATCAAGAGCCTGAAGACTTTACTGATGCTCACCCCTATGGAGAACTTAATGTTTTCCCTTTTTTCAAATTCAAATTGTTCATAGCCAGATGGGATTCATCTTTACTAATAATCTTCTTTTATTTTAAAATCTAAGATATACAGACTGACACATGCATCTTCACAGAGCCTCACTATAATCAAGGAGCTGTGCCACAGTGGAGCTTCCCTCACAAGGAATTGGATCAGCATCTCTGATCCATTGCTGTCTTAAACCGCTCTCATTTATATGCCATAGATAATGCCAGAGCACATAACATCTTTTTCTCCTCCTGTTCTAAATGCCATCTGTTTAAGCCTGATTACACTGAGATTTCTGTTCTAGTTCTGTCTTTAACGTGAACATAAGTGTTATGCAAAGAAGACCATCCCTCTGAGGACTGTATCTGGATTTTACATTAATTAGGGCAGCTGACATCAATGATAATTCACTCCCCAATTATTTTAGCAGAGCTTTAGTCATTTTTACCCACACACAGTTTTGCAGTATAGGGCAAGTACAATCATCTGGCAGGAGGATACCATGTCAAAGTGTACACCACAATAACCTGTGTTTGATTGTTTTTTACATTTCTTTTGTTTTAAGTAACAGACTATATTTTCAAACCTTGCTAATATCCCAGATGGAGAATTGGCACCTCCTAGTTCTTGCTTTTGGACACCGTCTAAAGAACCAAGAAAGAACATCTGAAATTTTACAAGTTGTCCAAATTTGCCACATCTGAGCACTATAACTAAAGGTTTGGATCTAAGTCCCAAGTATACAGAAGTTTGAATATAGCAAATAGGTCAAACATTAGGTAGGGACCTTCTCAACTTTGGTATTTCCAGTTTTCACCAAACTGTGGCTTTACCCCTGTCCCTTTTATTGTGCAGAAATAATGTTTCTATTAAGTAGCAATTTATTTCTTTTATACATCTGAGAACTTAAAGATTTATTGTCTGTGACAGATTTGAAATCCTTTTTCAAGACAACACCTGAAGAATTTAGTTGCAAAGTTAAGAGTACTGGGTTTAATGAAGATGCCCAGGGTTTGTATCTCTTCTATTAATGTCATCTAGCTGACCTATATTCCAGAAAATATGCTGTTTGCAATTCCCCAAACAAGAAAAGCAGTTGTATTGCATCATGTATTGCATCTGTGCTCCACTGCCTGTTGCTCTTGACATAAGCAGCAGGCCAGTGAGGCAGGCCAGAGCTTGTCAACATTTCCTTTAAATCAATGGGCCAGTGTCTGAGGTTTGAACCTGCTGCAGTTAGTATTCTTGCATCAGTAAATGTCAATGTTCCGTACCCAGTGTAGGTAACCTAACTTCACACTTTCTCATAGTAGTGTATTATAGTAATTGCTATAGCAGAGGATAGAAGAGGAAAAAAAAAGAAAAGAACCTGAATAAATGGTGTCAAAGAACAGATAGCGTAGCTAATCAGGTTTGCTAATGAAAAATGGGAAACGAACTCAGCCTGAAGTGCACACATAGCCTGTATCTGAGCAAGAAAGAATCAGATACAGTCATAAAGAAAACAAAATGGAACTCTTTGTTGTTCTTTACCTAGCTCTATCTAATCATGCTTTAGTTTGTTTTTACCAAATGACAAATTAAATCCATATTCTTTCAAGAGCTGGCATTTTGCCATTTTTACATTTATTTCACAAGAACTTGTATCTATGACTAGAAATATAGTTGGCTAGTTGGGGTTTATTTTTAACTAACTTGCAAGTGATAATGAATATGCTAACATATTCTAAGATTCACTGGTTTTGATATTCAGCCTTAGCATATGTATAACCAGAGGAAAAAAAAAAAGCAATATAAAGCTGCTTACACTTCATTGTGACTGATGTAATTCTCATAAGACTTACATCTGGCATAATAAAAATTAAAATTTGGGGCAACATGGTAGCATATGCTCATCTAAATTAGGATTGCCATAGTCCAACCCTGCCATTTATCAGTGGCCATCTGGTTCAAGCAGCAGCATTCCTGCAGTCACACATTCAGCCAGCTGAGGCAGTAGGTCTGGTTTAATGGTTGTGGAATTGCAGTGCAAAATGGGAACTTAAAAGATGATCCCCTGAGAAGAGCACTGTTCAAATAATGATCCAATAAAGCTTTTTCTAGATCTTCTTGCACTGAGAGGAAAATTTCGATTTTCTGGCAGTGCCTCAAAGACTGTTTCTACATAGATTTTCTGTAGTTTTTTTATCTTCAAGATGACTTTTAAAGTAATGAAAAATTTGTCAAAAAGATATACTCTCCTTGAATTAAGACTCAAATCCTATAAAAATACCTGTGTAGATTTTAAACATTTATGGTCATGAGACTGACAGACAAAGACCTTGAACTGAAACAGTGGAGAGTGCAGCCTGCCAGGCTTCTTACAGTAAACTTAAACTCACTGCCTATGTGCATAAAAGGGACACAGGACCCTTGGCTGCTTGGCAAACACAACTCCCCCTCCCCACTCAAAGGACAGCAGCCACAGCTACAAGGGAGAGTGAGATTTCATGTGAGCTTTCCTGGCGGGCTCCAGACAAGGAAGGCACTGGAGCCCTCAACTCTGGAAAATGAAGTGAGAGGCACTGGAAGACAAAATTACCAATGGTCTGTTCCCATGTGGAGGCTTTAGGAGCTCTCATTCAAACTGAATCCAACAAAAGCTGCCTTCCTTAAGAACAGTGGCAGCTTTGCCATTGTCTATTTTTAATGCAATAGATGAATTGTGTTCATTCATTGCAAGTAGCTTCTAAAACCATGTAAATATTAACAAGCAGTCTATATAGATGATTTTTGATAATGAGGTGTTGTAATTGTTCGCGGTTTTTCTGAGGAAATACTAAATACTTAAATTGATGACTTTTTTTTCATATTTACTTTCTAATAGTCTTCTAAAGAAGAAAGATGGACAAAGGAAGCCTCTCCTCACTTTGAGGAGTTAGCAGAAAATTGTATCCCAGTTTATTACAGACTCTGTTTCTCTTAGTGGAAGGCCAGATTGCAGTTGCAGATGTGTAGATGCATAATATACCTATTAATTATACTAAAATAAATAAAATATATCATTGCATAATTTACATACTGAATAATTTGTATATGTGTAAAATGTAAGCATGCATATTTTATGTATGTTTGTTTATAATCTATGCTTATATTAGGTTGCATATTATAATGTTATTCATCATATATTTTACACATAAATTGGACATATTAATTTTAGCATTAATAACAATGTATAGTGTTAATATTGAAGAAATAATATGTAGGTGTTCCCTGTATAAAGCAGACAATTCAAAGTCTCTATTCTCTTCCTTTGCCTCTTACAAAAAACACCAAGTCTTCGGATCTGATCAGATCTTTTTTATTAAAAAAAAAATGTTTAAGACAAGTTCAAGACAAGGAGCTGAGCCCATAAAGAACAGATATGAAACACAGCCAAAATATAACTCCACTGATAAAAAACAACAGCTCATATGAATTGAAATATTTTCATTTTCTTACTCAACATCTTATTTAGAGCTTTTTTTTTCTAACTCCCTATCTCTATCTACACACACACAATTTTCTGGATGAACAGAAAATTGTTACAAAAAATCACTTAACAGGACAATAAAATTTCTTCTGAAAATCATATTAAATTATAAATAGTGTTCTTAATGCATCAGGTGTAAAAGAGGAACATATGGCATGGTGCAGGCCTAGTGAGAGGGAATGGGTCTTAGGTCCTGGTCTTTCATTTTGTGGACTTTTGAAATGAGCTATGGACAACGTGGAGACCAGCAAATGGAATTACCGCATAGGGCTGAGCTTCTGTAAAGCATCTTAAGGAATTCTGGCTGCGTTATGAAATAGATCTTAAATTGCTTCTTTACACAAGCCCCTTGCAGCCTGAGTGAGTAATAGTTTAAAAGCCCCATATCCACCTCAATTAAGTGTGAGAAATATCTCCTGTAATCAGCCCGTAACAAGAAAGTAAGAGGTCTTTAACCTAACAAGCACTTGTGTAATATCTGTGTTCTTTAAGGAAAAAGAATGTGGAAACACTAAAGCTGTTCATTTCCTGCTTGGAAAAAAAATAAATATTGCACCTTTCCACGTCGGAATGTTACAGAGTAAGAAAAAATGTATAGCCATCATGTGCCCTGCAAGCAGATAATTTAAACTGAAAAATACAGACAAAACAACTGACAAAATTCCTTGCACAGTTAAAATTGCTATGCCACGTTCTGTTTCATTTATAAATAAAAAATCCATAGTTCACTTCAGAGACATGTATGTGCTCTAATTTAGAGAACTCTTTTGTAAAAGCTTTTCAGAAATTTTCCATCAATTAAATATTGACACTATATTGAGTTTGGTGAGCTATTTGTATACCCTTTTAATGCAGCCAAACAGAAAATAGAACAGAAATGCTGGAGGAAAGAAGCACCAAATGTTTCATTTAAATGTCAGTCTATGGGAGGGTCTTAAATATTCATATCAAACGTCTGTTAATTTTTAAATTTTGATTTATGAACAAACATGGTTGTGTCTAAACGGACTATAAGAAAACTGTATATCAAATGATAATGCAGTGCTTCTACTAACCCTGAATGGGAATAAACTGTTCTGTTGAAACATCTCTGAATGAGGAAAAAAAGTGCTGGAATTTTATTGGCTAACAGAAGAGTTATTAAAGATTTAACTATTCTATATTGGTTAGATAGGATGTTTTGTTTCTAAAACAAAGACTCTCTTTATCAGGGAATGTAACTATAGAACAAGGATTGATGGCTTTAAACTAAAAGAAGGTGGGTTTAGATTAGATACAAGGAATAATAAATCCTTCACTATGAGAGTTGTGAGGCACTGGAAAAGATTAACCAGACTAGCTATGGATGCCCCATTCCTAGAGATGTTCAAGGATGGGGCATTGGGCAACCTCATCTAGTGGAAAGTGTCCCAGCCCATGACAGTGGATGTAACTAGATAGTCTTTAATGTCCCTTCCAATTCAAAACAGTCACTGATTCTGTGATTCTAAAAGGAGAAGGGAGAAATATTTTTGTGGAGCAGAAAAACAGGACAGAGGATGGGAGAGCAATGAAACTTCATCCCTCTATCTGGACAAGTCTTAGTACCTGAAGAGTCTTAACTACTTTTGTTGCAATTACAATTTGAAAACGAGAAACACTGTTGGTTTTTTTTCCTACTTGGGAAGACAAAGAATGAAGGAAAAGGACCGTGAGAGGCCTGAGAACTGAGCTTTAGAAATTATCACTCTTTCCAATTTAGGAAGGGCAGAAGGGCTGGGAGAAGTTGACTTCAGAGCAGTGACTTCTGGCACATCAGTCATCAGCAAAGAAGGGACAAGGAAAGAATCACTCAAGCATCATTTGGGTAGCTTTTGTGGCACTTTTTGTCCAACTCACTTGGATTCAATCCTTTTTGGATTTTTCTAGCATAGAGCTGTTTGACCTGTATCTGTGTCACAGCCTCAGATATATGCTGAATTGTCCAGTCATTCAAATTTATTATCTTTTCAAATGCTTTCATTCTGAACGATGGTGGATAGACTATGGTTTTATAAACCTATATGGAGGTATATAACTGTATAATACCTGCATAGATAGGTAGATAGATAAGTACACAGATATAGATACTTGCACATGCACACACACATGCTAATATACAGGGACTTGTGCACGTGGTATACACCATAGGTATTACAGGAAAGACTATGTCTGTCTCCTCAGCAATACAAAATGTATCTTTCTGAAAGAGGCCTGGAACAGGCGTTAGCAAACAGGAACAGTTCAGCATCAATAAACCTCAGGACAAGAGATCATATGTGCACAGTACTTGGGAATGAACTTAACACTACCTTATTGTGCCTATGGTCCAGGTAGTGCCTTCTCCAGTTGCTAAGACTGCTATGACTGCTCTCTGCTTGCTGGTGTCCCCTGATGGTCTTTCCCTAGAATATGATGTTTCTGCAAAGAGGTGGATAACATGTATTTACCCCCCCCCCCAAAAAAAAAAAAGCCTGATATTTACCCAAACTATGATGTAGATTGCTTATCTAGGAAGTCAGCATACAGTGCTTACTCAGTGAATGCCCTCAGAAGACATTGGGTCTTTCACACATACTGTGGACACTGCGGATTTCTGGGTGTATGCAGGTACTGGTGAAAGTTTTAATATGGATAAAGAAAGTGTATGAAAGTATGAAGTGGTGCTAGGATCACTACCTGAGCACGTTTTCTGTTTGGGACCTATCAGAAAGAAAAGAGATGTGTGGTATAGCCTTACATAAGAAAGGCCTTTTTATACAGCTCCAGCATTCCTGACAGCTCAGTTCTTAGAAAATATTTTTCCTATCTTCTTTAATATCCTTTTCATATGGAAAGCATTACTTGTCCCCAAGTGTGATCTTTTAATCTGCCAGTTCATAATCTTGATAATTCTGAATAACAATTTACCACAGGTTATAAAAGAATTAAACCTAAAAATTCTGCTGCTATTACACCAACTTGTCACTGCAAATAGAATGATGGATTTCAGTGCACTTCCTTGATAGAAACTTAAATATATAAAATTGGTATCAATTATCTCAGTTTGACACCATCATATTAATCTTCTTACTGACTACTGAAATAGGCCGTCCTAGACAAGCTATACATTTGTACTGCTTTCCAGTACATGCGTTGTGCAAGGGCTTTCATTAATGTTATCATGCCCCTTCAGCTCACTTCTCAATAGCTCAATAACACCCAGTTAGTAACATAAAAGTCTGTCCTTTATTTACAACTCAAAAGTCTCTGGAAAGGTGATGTAAGTTGTGCGTAATGGAAACAATCTCCAGTCTAAATTAACAGAAATGTTGAACTGACCTTGTGGATATACAGTTCTCTCAAACTATTCCTATACCTGTATTTCACCACTGAAGAGTCTAATTAATCTTTTTCTTGTGGAGGGAAGAAATTTTTTTTCTGTTCATTGGGTATGAAAAGTAACACTTACTGTTCAGAGGCCTAAAAATATTCTTTATAAAAGTGTTTCTGCCCTTGCACTAATTTGAGGAGATCTGCCCCACTTCCTTTGAAATGAAAAATTAAATGAAAATCCTTGCAAGTTCCCAGTTACTCTGTAGTTTGGCAATGGTGTTTACTTGCTTGATCTGTAGAGTAAGTCTCTCAGGGAGCACAAAAACTTGAATGAATTTCATCATTATAACTTTCAGATCAATAGACAAATTTGAATTGAATAAGCCTATGTTGTGATGTAATCATGGACTTGCCTGATAACGAAAAACAGAGACAGACAGACAGACAGATAGAGAAATAAGATGGAAGTTCTGCCTCTGGGTTGTTCAGGAAAGACAACAGATAACACTGATATATGTTAAAAAAAGAAATTCTGAATTACTACAGAAGTTTGGGAGAGTTCCTTTTAAGGGTAGAAATCTTCTAGCAATACTGAGAACAGTGCCAGATTTGATTACAAGTTGCTCAAAACTCTGTACAAAAAGGCAGAATTTTTGCTCTTAATCTAAAGGGCCTCTATGTATCCAAGAGCACTTGGATAAAACTTCCTGTATCTCCTCCCAGTCCTTATGCCTCCAATTCTTATTTATCTTATGGGGGTAAAAAAGGCTGATACTTAGACATGATAGAATAATCAAAAGGGCTGTAAATTTTGTTTTCTTTCTGTGTTAGTTTTCTTCTTGACTCACCAGGGTCATACTTCTTTTTTCATGTTTTTGGTCTCACTGAAGATGGGTAAAGGTACAGGCCAAGAGCTTTACTTCCTTATGGAGAACATGAAGTCTAAGACTGAAGCTGTAAGGGGCTACCTCTCTGTCCTACAGGCCTAGTCATCATACATATCAAGTTCTTGTATGGCACTAGTGCTGTCTGAGAATTTCATGTTCAATGAGTGGAGGTAGTTGTCTTCTCCTGCCTTCTCAGTGCGAAGGGTACTCAAACTTCTTCCTTCTTGAGTGTGCAAAGTTCACCCGCATGACCCTTTTGGGAATGTAGGTGACCTAGTCACTCTGAATATGTAACCCTGTTCCTAGGACCATGCAAAAATATGCATTTCTTCAAGTTCACAGCAAAGCCACAGTCTAGCTTGTAAGAACTATTGGGCTCAGTGTAATGGTGATGGGGAAATGTATTGTCCCATGATGTTGGTCAGATAAATGATCTAGGAGTCCTTTTGGCCTTAGACTCTATGAGTCTATTATATCTTTCTTTTCACCACCATACACTGAAAATATGTGAGTACCCTGCTGTTGATAGATGTACTGAATGTTTTTATAACCTTGCACAAAGCATTTTGATTGCAGACAATTTGTGATTTTATTCCCTGTTAGTTCTGTTTCCATCAAATCGACTTGGTTTGACAAAATGGCTCTATTTATGTTGAAAGTCACCCCTTCATAAGCAGTGATTACTGGATTCTATTTTACAGTTAATCCTTCAAAGACTGTTATTTACTATTTTCTTGACTTTGCATCTTCAAAACTATTTATGAGTTTCATCATTTAAAAGCTCAGAACCAAATCCTGCCATTCCTAATCCAACAAAGCTGTTCTTAAAAGACCAGACTCTTTTAGGATCTTAGAATACAGTGCTTTCTCAGTGACCATTAAATCCGTGTGTTCTTGTCCAGTGGTAATCTTCATAGAAAAACAAAACAAAGTTAAAAAAAAAAAATCAAAAACAAACATCATGCTCTAGCTCCTTTCAATTCACATCTCCAAAAGTTACTTGTAAAAATGTTATTAGCTTGACTGTTGACTGCTCTTGCACAACAAATATGGTTAGATTGGCTTTTATCTTTCCTGTTCATTGCAGCATGATCATAATACCTGTCAATGCAGTAGGTTTTCACACTGGATAAAGAAAATACAGAGGCGTTAGTCTCGGCATTTATGTAATACCGAATAATACATTCTGCAAAGAATCCTTGGAGCAAGAAAGCTCATTTTTATTTACTTAATAAAAGTATGCATGGCAATATGTCCTTACAGTTTTGCTTAAGAATTGACAGCCCAAAGATAATGCAGGATAACAAGAACATGGGCTATGTTTACATGGGGTTTAAAACTCATTCCAATTTATTTTAAGGATTAAAGTAACTCCTCTGCCATTGATGATTCTTATGACTACCCATATGTGTATCCTGGTACTTTCCAGTTGCTCATTTTACTAAACCTTTATTTCCATCAGTTTTTCCAGATTACACCAACAGTGATACATCTACCCTGTTATCACTGGCTAAGGCCTGAGAGTAAGTGGAATCGTGTGATTTGAAAATTGCTTTAATTTCCTAGGAGAACAGTAAATGTTCAGAAGCACTCAACAGCCCTGCCTGCTGCATGGTTACCTCACGTTGTAAGGCAAAAGAGAAGGATCTGGGGTCACATAATAGGAACAACAGTCCTTCTATGGGACAACTCAAAAGGTGCAAGTATAAGCATATGCTCACATAGTTGTGAGATGCGCCCTCAAATGCCACCAGCCTTTTGGACATGCAGTGAAAGATACGCAGTCACTATGTTAATTATGTTAGAGATAATTCATGAGAGCCAGTCTGCTGTGGTACTGCAAGAGGGAACCCTTAGTTGTGGTAATCCTACCAGTATTGGGCAATCTGTTTTGGTGGCTTGATGCCATTTATGACTGAGCCATTCAGTTGTCTTAGTGAAGAAAATCTGCTGTATGATCATCTAATTATAAAAGTGAACTGGAAATAGGATGAATTTTTTTGTACTGGAAGAAGAAAACTTTGGGGCACTCCAAAGAACACCTGAACCTTGGGGCTGAACATTGAATTCCGTGAACTTATACTTCTGCTATTTAAAAAAAAAAAAAGTTTTATTAATATTATAGATGTACCTCTTTTCACAGATTTTGTTTTTAATTAAACAAAGAGAGTTTATGAGGTCAGTCCTTCACTTTATCAAACTTCTGTTATATAAGCTTTTATATAGCATACAAAGCTTATCATATAGCAGAAAAAAACGTTCTTTATAGCAAATTGTGACTTTGATATACAGATTGGGGAAAGATTAGTTAATAGCAATTCTGTTCACTGCTTAAAAATAAATTCCTAAGCACATTTTTTTTTCCCTTTATATTCCTTTTCCCTTCTCCTTTAACATCCTTTTCCTCTTTCCCTTTTTCTGAGAGAAAAAGAGAAGGCAGATGAGCATATTCAGTGACACAATTTAAAATGCACTTTTTTTTATTTGAGATGATGTGGTGTGTAGATAGTAATAGTATAAAATTTAAACAAAGGCATTTTTCATTTATTTATATTACGTTTTCTTTTAGAAGCAGTGATGGATAGTTTTGTTTTGTTTTGTTTTAATTATAAGCCAAAGCTTTAACACTGGAAGCCCAAATTCTGTCCTAAATCGCGGCAGAGTGAAGGAAGCATTCCACTTCGCTGGCCAGACCACCCATATCAAAGTTTATGTTCTTGGGACAAAAGTAGGAATCCTTCTACACAGGACAGGCAATGGAAAATACTACATGTGGGAGCAAACAGCAGGCAGGAACAGCTCAGGAACTGAAGATCAGGAGTAAAACTATCCCTATCCCATGTGCCCCTGCAGCAAGCAGTGCCAGAGATGGAATTATTACTTCATGAAGCCCAGCTTAGTCCTGGCCTCTTCTGGTACAGAATTGCTAAGTGCCTCTCTTTATGTTGGGCCTGAGAGAACTTCACAGGCCATCCCATAGATGTGTGACATAAGTGATTGCTATCTCTTAAAATATACATAACTCCACTTATTTCCCTACAGATCATTTAGATATTCAAATTACCAAGCTTTTAGTGCCAGAAATTCAATTAAAGGAGTAAAAACTCTATGTTGTAATAAACTTTAGTATTTCAAATAGCTTAATAAAATGAACTGCAACTCAGAAGTTTTTTCTCTTTAACATGTAACTTTTAATTATTTCATTCTGTCTTAACAGAACTTGTTAAAAATATCTAATTGTTATTTACAACTGAGTGAGGTATCCGGATTTCTGGGCATTCTCTGCCTTTGATAGCACATTCAGCTTGGTTTTATAGAGTGAACTCAAGATGTTTTACAACTATTAATCCTTTAAAGATGATTGAGCACAGAAGTGAATGCTTTGCTATTCAGAACAGCAGATCTTACTTAGACAATAGAACTGAAAAATCAGTGCAGAAGATGAAAGAAAAATCCAGCCCTAGTGCATCTCCCTTATAAAAGCCATTCTCCTCCGGCAGTGCAAACAAAAGAAAAACATGGCCTACATGGTTACTTCACCTCTAGCAGCTCTTTAGTTTTCCTCTCTGGAATTTGAAACATCATGAATGTTATGTAAACCAATTACTTCAACAGACTGTATAAGAAACAGAAATTGTTTTTAATACCGTTTGTTATTCTCTTTCAGCAGATACAAATTCAGTGCTTAGATCTCTGGTGTTATTCCTTTTCGTATTCTTAACTAGCAAGGAGTGTAGTGTAGGATAATGGTGGGAAAGGCGAACCCTTCAAAGACAAACAGAAACCCACAGCCTCACTGCCTCCACCCAAGCTGGAAGAGACCTCTGGAGGCATCTGCTGAACCCAGTCCAGAGCAAGGCAAGCTAAGCTCAGATTTAGTGCATTGTCTGCTCAAGTCCTCAGTATCTCCAAGGACATCTTCCGAAAAGATCCTGCCTGAGACCAGTGTCACCTCTATGGGTCTGTTTCTCAGACTCTATTTGCCTTCTTCAATGCTCTCACTTCATCTCTCCTGTAAACCGTAACAGAAAAAATTACAGCTAGAGCCTGCAAACTGCTGGAGCAGGATGAGATGGCCAGAAGTGGCTGGTATAAACACTAGAGCTGAGATTGAGAAATCATCTCTGTTGTGAAAGTTGTGTCTTCAGAGAGCAGCATGTGGAAGGACAGATGTGCAGGAATAGCTTCCATGCTCCTCAATTTCTTCTTCTCCATGGTGGGCCAGTTTTTCCTTTGAGCAGGATGCTAGTTTCCCATGGCAGTTTCTTCCTTTCTCTGGTGTCCTAGTCGGAATTGCAAGAGAGAAACCTTTATTTGCTGAAGCCCATTTGCACAAATAGATATGCACATATCTATTGCTGCTTCCCTCTGGCTTTTTACACAGCTTTCCTTGGCAGTTGAGCTGTAACGGGCTGCAGAGTAGATTTTAACTGCACAGTTTGTTGCTGTCTATTTCTCTCAACAGACTCTCTTCACACATCTCAAATGACCATTCCTGAGTTTGTGAAGTTTTTTTTATGACTTTGAAAGTACTTGGAGACATTCTGAAATATTGAAGCTTCAAACTATACCATTTGTGAAGAGATACCTTTTGAGGATCACTTTACCATATTCTGAGTAGGAAATAAAAACATTTGTTTGATATTGCTGTTATTTTCTTTCTGCAGATTCTTGGGTTGGCCTTGTGTCCATATTGCTTTCAGTGGACAACTGTACCCAACTCCTACAGGAGGAACAGAAGTCACTTGGACCAATTTAAGGAGTATTTTTTTATTAAGATAAGGGTAATGAGGCACTGGAACAGATTGCTCAGAGTGGTGATGGATGCCCAGTCCCTGGAGACATTCGAGGTCAGGCTGGATGGGATGGGGCTCTGAGCAGCTGATCAAGCTATAGGTGTTTCTTGCAGGGGAGGTGAACTAGATGGCCTTTAAAAGTCCCTTCCAACTCAAATGATTCAATGATTCTATGATTTCCTTCAAGTGTCTCCATACATTATTATCTGTAGCTTAAAATTTATCACCCTTTTAATGGTTTGGTCACCAGGGACTCCAGAGAGAAGCATGGATCATCTGCTGAAGACAAGCAATAATCTATTATCAGATTTCTTATTGAAAATCTGTGTGGAGCTCAGCAGAATATTATGCTTCAGAGGAGACTTATGTCATGCTCCAGTGCTGGTGAGCAAGATCCGAGGAAACAGGCAGTAAGGCTGTTTCAATGGCAGTCCTTCTCTGTCTTCCAGTCTCCTTAGGAAAGACTGAGCAAAATTGGGATACCTCTGAATGCACGAAGAGGTTGGGCAGCTAAATCCTTAGTCTGTGGTAAACTGTGCATGCAAGTACTGCCAAGGCATGACCCAGAGCATAGGTGGGAGTTAATCTCCAGGGGCTGCACCAGCGGGAGAGGTGCTGGGAGTGCTCTGTGAGCCCATGGATGCTGCACGCTGGCTGAGCACACCATTCACGTGGCAGCCTGGAAAGAGCTTAGGTGTATACAAAGTCTTTGTATCCCTTTATCAGTTTTGTGCTTCAGACTTCGTGCTAATGTAAAAATGTAAATCTGTAGCAATTAACAGATGTTTTTTCGTTAGCAGTGCTCCCAAGTTTCTGCTATCTCCATTTGTCTTTAAACATGTTATTAGAAATTTGACACCAGTGATGTTCTAATTAGAGTCCATTTCCTAGCATGAAGTACTTCTATATACAGCACAGCAGATTTATTCTATCAAGACTGCCTCCAATTTCATGCTTGCTTACAGAAAGCATTACAAATACTGTTATTTTTGTTGAAAGGATCATCACTGACATGGTGCTTAGGCTGCATTTCAGGAGCTTGTTGATTGTTGATTTTTCTTAAGATCTGGTAATTCTCAGTGGACCTCATTTAGAAACCAGTGCTAACTGTGTGTCCAGATTTGTTTCTGAGTTTGCTTGAGAAGTTGTGTTCAGATCCACCAGACAGACACCAAAACCAACTGCTGGTGCTGCAAAGATAATTTGTCTGTCATAAAATGAGAAAAGAAAGCAGCTTCTATCTCCTACATAGCAATAGAAAAAAAAAGAAAAGAAAAGAGAAAAGAAAGAAAGAAGAAAAAAAAAAAAGCTTTATTTAAAAGCATTGTTCCCAGGCAGGAACAGCAGAATAATTTGAGCAAAGGAAAAAGGAACATTTTGTTTTTTAAAATTGTCTTGGGGGATAAAGGGAACTTATTTCTTTTTTATAGTCTACCTCTCTATGATCTGAACTACATTGGAAGAGAATGAGAGGCATTTTTGACAGAATTTATAATTAAAGTATAATTTAGTAGCAGACTTTCTGTTCACCAAACTCTGGGATGCCAACTTTTAATCGAAAAAGCATTATCTATATGTTTCAGAGAATCTGGAGTTATGCTGCATGAAAAAGGCCTGTTTTCTGGGTGAATTTGTTAGGTGTGAATGATTTAAGATGAAAAAAATATATATCTTCTTTTAAATATGAGTAACTGCAAAAGCCCTTGAGATCTACAGTTCTTGGTCTCTAATCCAGAATTAAAGATATGCAGTTATTCAGTAAACAAATTTCAAAGATACAATGGATGTCTGTATCTCTTAATAGATTTAGCTATAATTTATCTCAAATCTCCTCTATAATGAGGCTGCTGTGTGCTTTTAAAGTAAGACATTTCAAAACAAATAGGCTCAGTAGTCCACCAGGCACTTTTACATGCTGCACCAAGCACTAATCAGATGCCAGATTCTGCAAAATGTCACTACGGTATAATTCCTCAAATTATTTTTGGCACAAACACAGTTCAGCTTTTTGGTAGTATTTTCATCGCTAGCAACATCTGAGATACCGGCGAGATCATCTGGGGCTGCTGAGTCCAGGTGGCTGCACTGGCACTTCTAGTACAGGTCCGTATCTCAGAGAGGTCTATGGCTCCCCAGCATTTTTTCAGTCCCCGGTGCTTTCTTCACGAAAGTCAGGCTAGTAATTAAGCGTGCAGATAATATTATGCAAGGCCTCTGCCTGGGTTTTTTACTTCTCCACAGTGACAGCTGAATGCAGCATGTTGTTTTGGGCTGGGTAGATGCATAAATTCAAGAGGTTCATAGAGCTTTCAGGATGGTTGGCTGAGCTTCTCTTGCATGTCACATTTCCGACATGCGGTGCTGTCTCCCCATGGATGAAACACTGCTAAGAGTCAGGGCAGCTGTGTTCCTTAGAACAGGAGCTCATTTTATTTACAATGCAAAATAATCTAGATGGTGATCTTGGGGAATTTTTCTGCCTCAATCATCAAGTGTTTTAATTACGGAACTTTCCTTGTTGCCAGCCTCACCCACTCTAAAGGGTCACCTACTTCTTCAGGTTTTCATAGAATCATAGAAATGTTAGAGTTGAAAGGAACCCTTAAAGGCCATCTAGTCCAACTCCCTCGCAGTGAACCAGGACACTGACAGCTTAATCAGGTTGCTGAAAATCCTGTCCAGCTTGACCTTGTGTGTCTCCAGGGAAGGAGCAGCCACCACCTCTCTGAGCAACCAGTTCCATCTTTATCATAAAAAGGACTATTTCTCTTATTTTTTTTTTCCTTTTTTTTTTTTTCCTTTTCTTTGTCTAATTCAGGATGGAATAATAAAATACTGCTGGAAAAGTTCATATGTAATCTAGCTAATACTGCCACATGGACAGTGTGATTGTTTTAAGTATTCACTTTGGTGCTGGCGTACTACCTAATTTGGAGGGTTCTCTTTTTTGGGGGGGGGATTTTTATAGTCTGGTTTTAAAAGAAATACAGACCTTTGAGCTCCCAAAATGAAGCTTTTCTGGGATGCAAGACACATCTTGCATAAATTTGATGTAACCTAGAATGTACAAATTAAAAAAACAGCTAAAATTTTTGTAGATAAATCTAGAGCACATAAAAAATATGCTGCATTACTTCTTGTTGAGCATTTTTTCTTTACTCGCATCCATTTTCTTCATTTGTAGCTGAGCTTCTGCAAATATATTTTCTTTCAGGTTAGTTATTATTACTTAGCACATTGATTTTTTGAAGATGAATGTTCATTTCAGTACACAGATTTCTATACTTGGCACTTTCTGTAACATCATCTGTAATGCTGAATGATGAATGACATTTCATTTTATCAGTATTCTATTTTACCACGTTTGTTTGTCCAAAGGCATTGAAATATTGGGCAAGAGAAATGCTGCTATGTATGGAAAACCTTTAAATACATCTCTTGTGTACTCTACCACCATGATATTAATGATGTATTCTCCCACAGTAAAATCAAAGGGTTCGTGTGAACTTTTTTCAGAACTTTGATGCAAAGGACAGGGTATTGGCTCTACTGAATTCAATGCAAGCTTTACTGTTGCCTAAAATGAGTCTAGGATTTTAACCCAAAGGTAAAAATTGTGCACTGGAGTAGACGGAATTTTTGGTAAGGGGTGCTTATAAGTTCTACGATCCAGAGTCATCTGCTCTCTTCAGAACAGTTGATTTTGTGGTACAAGGCAACCTACAGTGTCATTGTAGTATGAACTGTTTAAATACTTAATATGCTAAGCAGAGAAAACAAGCAAGAGGGAACATGCTTTATAGGCAAGTCCGTAAAAACCTGGCCTGAGAGCCAAATTCAATTTGCTCCCTCTTTCCTTTCCTAGGGAATGTGTGAACCACTGAGCTCCAGTTTCTCAGTCACAGCATTATAGTGCTCTGGATGTAGTGAACTGCTTTGGGATCCTGCAGTGGCACCAACCTTCTATTTTTGACAGTTTTCATTCACATTTCACTTCTCAAGTTTTGTCGTCGTTATTTTATTTCTACACATTTTTGGGAGAGGAGTGGGGTTAATGTTTCACCATATTTAAGTGTTGTATTTAATGCTGTGCAAGTCTTGGATAGCGTTATAAGAGGGCAAAGAACAGTTATTTTGAGGGCAATATGCTGTTTCCTTGCTGTGACTGTTGCTCAATATTCTTATCACTATGTTACTTCCTAGACTGCTCTACATGTAACAGTTTCCAGTGCATATAATGTATGAAGGTGTTCAGTTTGATTATGATATCAGGTACTGGAACAATAACAGCTTTTCTTCAAAACGCATATTACGGCCAAAAATGCACAAATGAGTTGATTGTTCTTGGCTGAGAAAGGAGTAACAGATTGTTCCAATGTACTGGAGAGGATCAAAACTAACTTTCTAGTGTGCAGTCATAACATTATGCTCTTTCGCTCACTAAGTCAAAGCACCGTAGAAAACTTCAGATGTTACAACTGGGAAAAAAAAAAAAAAACACAAAATACAGGCACGAAAATATAATGCACCTCAGATTTCCATGCTGAAGACTCACAGGCTGAGAAGAGTTCAGACCAGAAATAATATCTTCCTACGGCATTTTGACCAAAAATTAATTTTTTAGAGTTAATGCAATGCTCTAACTCTTTTGCTGCATGGCCTCTGATATGAATGCACAGTGAAGAGCTTAGATCCCTCTTCCTCTGCAGTTTTTCATTCTTTTAGTTTCCTCATTGAAGTCTGGCATAATGTTGCCCAGTTTTCTCCTAGCATGTGAAAGCCTTCCCATAGGATCTGGTGGCAGGAAGAAATGATTGTCACTATGTCTGGCCAACTGGCACTGTCTGGCCCAGGGTGAGAGAGGTAATAGTGAAAGAGGACAAGAACTCTTGAAAACTGTGTGAAATCTGGTCTCGAGAACTGAGACATCAGAGTTCTGTCATTTCTGAATGTGTGAAAACAATGTTCTGCCTGGAATGTTTTAATCTGATCATACTACAACATCCTGGAAAATCTAGAAGTATTTAATTCTAGAATCTTGGACTAATTTCATATAAACAGGTCATTCTCATCCAAATTTAACTTACTAGAAAATATGTTTTGCCTGCCATTTAGACTTGTTACTTAAAAATGCACAATTTCCTCATACTTGTAAGAAAAGTCACAAATATCCCTATTACAGTAAAAATATTTATATCTCCTAATGTACTGCTTAGAAATAACATGCAATTAAAATTGACATCTTAATATTTTACCCTTCCTTTTCTCTTCCTACACAAGATTAATTAGTAAATTATAGATGTGGGGGTTTTGTTAGCACATACAGCCGGCAGCATGGTTGTCTGCCTGCCCAGTCCCTTCTGTGAACATGATGTACCTGTTCTAGCGCTCATCGCACCAGGCTGATGATAACTGCTTACATCCCTGCAAATAGAACAGATAAAGGTGTTCAGTTCTGGTTTACATGTAAGAAGCCATTTATAGAAGCTGTTTCTGCAAAAGGTTGAATTTTGTGTGGTTTTTACCCACAGCCCAAATGTATTCAGTTTATTTTTCCAGAAGAAGGAAAATAAGAACAAATGGGAAAGAATACATTATTTCCTAACATAACGAAAATGCGACTATCTATTACTACTGAAAATCAAATTGATCTTTCTTAAGACTACTCTAATCTCAGGAGTCAGGAGAAAATAGTCAGTTCTGTTGGAATGAAAAGGTTTTTTACACAAAGAAACAGACAGCTTTTGTACTGTCAATAATGATCATGGCAAAAGCAGTGCTTACACGTGGTAAGTGCAGAGTGTTGCTGCACTAAGTGGCAGGTGTAACACAAGCAGTTTGTGCATGTACAGTCATGCCATGCTGGCAGCTACAGCTGCTGTGTTACTGCTCTGTTACTCTGTGTTACTGTGATCATACATGCAAGTTCATATTAGAAATGAAGAAGTAGTGGGGGAAAGCTGTATATTTGAGCTGATTGTTCGTGGTCTTGTCAAGCTCTCTTTCTGTGAGTATTGAGTTGCTCAAGCTACTGTCAATTGTCAGAACAGGAAAACTCAATATTATCCTATAGAACATTTTTGAATGATTTACTTAAGAGAACAATTGTCAATTTAAGTTGTTTTCTTTCTTCTACAAGTAATCATTAAGAAAGAAAAATCTGAAGGCGTGCTTACTGTAACTAAAGCACTGTAACATGCACTCTGCAGTGCAAGTCTTCACAGTTCTCTCTATCCATGCTCTTTAGTCTGAGCGTTATTCAACAGTGACTGAACATAAAATATGGACCTAGGACCATCATGGCTTGTCCTAGCAAGTCACATTTTTGATAAGTTCCTAATTATGAATCATTAATTTGTACTACTGCCATGAGGTATTATTTCTACATTCCTCCATTCTTTGTGAGCTGAAGCTATGTACAAAAGCAAAGTCCACTCACCTGTATGCAGTGACTACAGTGTGAATTGCTCTGACTTCATGCCTTGAATTTAATCTCTTCACTCACGACCCTGTAGCTTGATGCTGTGGTACTCATGGATAGTACCCTCAGAATCCTTTTTCCACACAGTAATAGCACAGCAAGACAAGGGCCTTCAGTATTTCATCTCTTGTTAATGTTTATTTTTCTTTTATACCAAGCACAGAAGCCTCAGATGTACAAACTTATCTGTATCTTGTTATATGGCCATATGTAAAAGCTAATCTCTGTGTCTAAGAACTTGTGTTGTAAGGTAACAAAGAAACAACAAGAAAAAAGAGATTACAAGCAAAGTGACATGCCTGGGATCAAGAAGCGTTCTGTAGATCTCTCCGTCTCTCATCTTGAGTCACGAGAAAGGCAATTACTATGTAAAAGTGGGAAAGTGTGTGCTGCACATTGCAGTTGCTATATTACAAATGCTTTGAAAACAAAGGATGTTTCCACCCACTTAGTGATGAAACATTCTCACGGAGCGACTAATGAGATTTTGTATGAATGAACTGCTGCTTGCCTTCCATTAAATCAAACACTTCCAAATACTGGGAAATCCCTTTTAGCAAAAGCAAAAAAAAAATTAGAGTAACAATGATCATCTGTGAACTAGAAGCCATGTGTGGTAGAGAAGTCCAATGTCATTTTAAGTACTAGTCACCAAAAAGACACAGAAAAAACTGTAATGCTGAACAGACTCTAAGGTCGAAGGAAGCTCTGTGTGATAAAAGACGGACTTGATACCAGGTTCACTTCCATTGTCAAAAGATATGGCATATGTTATGCAAAATATCCTTATTGAAGGCATCTGAATATTTCTACAGCATCTCCTGAAGGCACCCTGAAACTAATAATGTAGATTATAATGTTAGACAGTGTCCAGTGAAGAGTTAGGAAGAAAAAAACTTGACTACTGAATGCAAGTGAGACCAAACAGCCACATCTATCCAGTAGACTCATGGGGCTACCTTGGTTTGAGTGGTACCTGTGGCCACCAGTGATGTGCAAAGAGGGGACATGGCAAGCAGTTGTGATAAGCAGGCATGCCTCCACAGAGGAATGGGAATGGGAAATGCCCTTGGCGTGAACTTGAATTTATGGCCTAAATCTATAACTGTATCAATTCTGCTCCTAATTAAGTTGTTCCATTGACATTTACTTTCTCCTAAATATTTCCTCTCTATTTCCTTCTAAAAGGAAGGTAGGAATGATGTTGTTGAAATAACCAGTGAAATTAAATGATAATAATGAGATTTCATATTAGCTAGCTGGTTCTCATGTAGGAGTTTATATATCTGCCATGTATTAGAAAAGGAATGGAATTCCCATTTAGCGATGTTGGTTTATAGATTTCCAGGCAGTATAATTTATTTTTACTAAATTCACCCACTTGGAATATTTCTTTAATTTTCTCTCAAACATTAACTCTCTTTAAAAATAACATTCACATTGAAATTATGTCTTCGAGCATCCTTCTGATTAGATCCCTAGTTTGCTCAACAATTATTGCTGAAATGATGTGATCTTAGGAACTCTTTTTCCTGTCTGACATTCTTTCCCTGTGACTAATTATTTTACAGACTCTGCTTTAATTGCAGGGTGTAGGAGGTACTTTCTATGCTAAGTATTAGAAGGGGACATGCTCTGCAGATCATTAAATGTGCTACCAGGGATAAGCACACTTCTGAGACCAATGACATTTGTCAAAATTAGTCAGTGTGTTTGTTGAGAGCAAGAGGCCAGCTCCAGGAGATGTCTCCTAATAATTGCTGGCTTGGCGAGTGCTGTTAATTATTTAACGTGATATGGAGGACATAGGCCTTCTCGAGAGAAATGCTTTCCTTGCTTCTTTTGTTTACAAACAGGATGCATTAAAAACCCTGAGTGATTTAAATTTGTTTTTTAAGCAAATCCAGACTGACAATTTTCTTGGTAGCCTGCAAGCACTGCTGAAGAGGAGGTAAGTTACAGACATCAAAATATTATGCATATTTCATGGCTTCCTATCAGAACATAGAGTGGTGTAAAATAAAACCATTAACAGATTTGAGCATCTGTGCTCAACTTAAACTAGGCCAACATCACTATGTATTTCCAGAGCTATCCACTAATGAGAGAATATATGAAACTTAGGTCAGAAGTACTGCTTTGTAATACTGTCTCTTGCAGTGCTATTATTTGCTTTTGTTTTCATTGTATCATTGTATCATATGCTTACATTCTCCATGAGTATCATAACCACCAGGTGACAAGAACACATCAGAAGTGACCACAGACCGTGAAAGATATGAATAAAGACTGAAGGAATTTGAGAAAGAGAGGAAAATTGTAGAGTGGTCATGGTAAAAACTTTGCTTAGGTAAAAGATAGTCCCAGGGAGAGCTACTTTTACAAATCCAGCCTAGATGGGAATAAAACTAATAGGATTAAGTAGCAAAAAATAGCCCAAAGTTTGTTTAGAGATAAGGAAATCTAGAAAAATAAAATAGCAAAGAAATGGATTAGCTGGGATCCTATTTAGCTTAATTTGGACTTCTCATGAGCAGTTAGATGTAATAGTTGTTGTCTTTGTGGGCTGACTTCATCAAACTCTCTTCTAGACCTTCTTTTGCTAGAATTTTATCAAGGGATTCCAGCTACACTTCCCAACAATGAAAGTTTGATCAAAACAGATCTACTTCCAGAAGAAAGTTTCTTTTGGGGGGATTTTCTTTATTTTCATTTTCAGAAAAATTCTTCTAAGTGAAGACTCCAGTTCCTGGAAGGCTTCAAACCATTCACTTTACTTTTTAGTAATGGATTAAGTGTTCTAGATCATACAGTAGTGGTGGTGATAGTGGTACAGACAAACACCTGAGAGTTGTGCTTGATTGTACAGTGGAACAGTTTTGGAAATCCTATCTTTACCTTTTCCAACACTTTCTGATAATATTTCCTATTAAAGCATATTATTTGGCAACATCATGTGTGAAAGTTATAAGCAATAGTCTGGATTTCTGTTTAGAGGCACTAGCAGCACACGGGAAAGCCGGCGATGGCATGCAGTATGTCGGGGGGCTGCTAGATGGAGCTAAAGCATGGACAGAAGTGCACCATGGAACTGCTGCGTTCCAGGGAGAAAAACTGAAGATGTTTTCTGTCCCTCCTGTTTTCTACATCACCTCTGATGGAAAGAACGCCTCAGCTTCCTCGGTTTCTCCAAAAATGCTATATTCAGATTTGCCCCAAATTACTAACCTCACATTTTTACAAACTTATTCAGTATTTTCTATTTACAGCAGAACAGACGGAATATATTTTGCCAAAGAAACAATTTACCAAAAAACTGTCATTCTGGGGAGACAAACATTATTTATGGCAAGAAATGAGAACTGCTAAAAGAATTTATTTCAACATTTCCAGAAGCATTGAGACTTCTGGGTTTCAAACAGCGTATTAATTTAGAAATTCATACTTGTTCAATTCTTGAGAATGTTTACTCGACTGCAGAAGGAAGAAACAAAGTGAATAACATCTCAAAAATGAAGTGAGTGTTCTACCAAAACTGGAATTGAATATTTCATGTGAAATGAGAAAAAAAAAGTTTTATATTTTTTCCAGTCTCACAAAGCAAGTAATGTAATTGAACTAACATATAATACATTGACTGTGTTGTAAACAAAAAGCAGTTTTGTTCTATGCAGTGTACATGTTCTTCATTGGCACAGTTACAGTAACAACAATTTTGCACATGTCTTCATGTGATTTATGCTCATCCTGAGGTGTCAGCTGAGGAGTTTTTAAGAAACCAATATAAGTTTTAAGTCATACTGAAGATAAAATCTTCTCTCAAGGGAATACATTAAAAAGTCATACAAAGGCTATCAAGAATTAAACAGTATAATATACTGTGTTTCCTATGGGGGGAAAAAAAAATGTCAGATAATAGGGAGAGGTACACAAGGGATAAAATATAGGCAAATAATTAAAGCATTCACTTTAAAAATATGGGAATTAGCTCTTGTTTGTATATGATGTAATTTTGAAAACTACTGATAATTACAAAAAGCTTTAATCTAATTTGTTTTGATGCCAATAAATGCAGGGAATGACAGCATTTGTCTGAATAGTTTGAGAGAATTTAACATTAATCAGGATTTTAATTAGCAAAACAACAAATTGACTATAATTCTGTGGAGACAAGTTGTAACAAATGTCCTCATAGGTTAGATTCAATTAACTTGCAACCAAAAGAGCATGAAGCCACACTGTGATTTAACAAGACCAATATCTGCCCAAGTTTCATTCATAAAACCATTAGATCACAAGGCTTCCATCAACAGCATTATTAGAAAGCATCAATGAGTGTTCTCAATGCTTTATTGATTAGTTCCTTTTCTAGGCATAAAAATAGATGGACATTTTCATCGCATCTGAATGTTTCATGCACCATCTTAACTGTCATTCCTGCCTCAGTATGATATGGAAGCATGTGTCAAAGATGGGACAGTCTAAGCAATCACAGGAGGAAAATTACTGAGAATAATTCCTATGGTGGATGTTTTATCTTAGCCTTGTATTTTCTGTCACCATGATACCTGATAGAGGGAAGGGATGACTTGCTCTACCCATCCTCAGAACCAACTAAACATAAACTGTCTATGGTTAGCATTGTTCCAAGTCCAAACAAAAAGTTTGGAATAACCTTAAAATGTCACTTTGGTTTTAGATTGGTATTGGGTTGCATGTCAGCATTATTGCCTGAAACACACATAGCAGATATCTCCACTAAAAAAAATGACAATGTTTATACTTTTTGTTATTACTGGACCCATGTTAGGTTGTCTTCAGTTCTAGTCATTTTTTGTTTATTGTGGCATGAAATATCACTGCTCACAAAAGTGGCAGCAAGATCAGTGAAAAATTTTTCTTATCTATCTCATCAGTGCTTAGATCTGAAGACTGTAAACAGATCAGCAGCAAGGACTTTAAAATGAGATTTTATTAACACAAAATATTTTTTAAATTGAACTGAAGAAAATGTGTGTTTTATTCTTTGTTCTGTTCCCTCTAAAAAGCCATGTTATATGTAATTGAGAAACCACAGAGTTCTAATCCTAAACTCCTCAATATCTGTTCTCTGCTTTGACATGCTTTGTATGTCTTGATAAGAGTTTTCATCTGGATGACTTCTTTAACCCCAACTGATTGTACAGCCTCTCCTGAGCACGAAGGAGTTCAATGGGTCCCAAAGAGCAAAACCCCTTTTGTCAATAACTAAGTTGACTTAAGCCACTATTGAAAATCCCTTTGTTGAGAAGTAGTCAGTGTGGGCTTCTGTCCCACTGACTATTTGCAGAGTTGATAGAAGGAATGTATATACTAAGATAAGCAAACACTCAAGAGAGCAAGGTTTAGGACGTGGCTTTCTTATACTGCTAGTAAGCTTACTACTGCTGGGCGAGGAATGTAGTTCTCATATAAATAGTAAATTTTTATGCCGAAGAGACACTTCTTATTTTTTCACTAAAGAGCCTAAACTATGGGTGACTTTACTTGTGCTTGCCTGAGTCCACAAATATATTCAAATAGTAATTCCACAATGTGAAAACAAAACAAAAAATACCAACCAACTAATTAACTTGTTAAAGATGATTTGGCTCCAGATAATCTCAACCCTTCTTAAGAAAGGTCTTCAATGACTGTAGAAAAAGTTAGTGCTTGGAGACTTTCTTTTCAGCTCAGAAATACATTAGTAATGGCTTATAAGGGTATGTATCTGTCAGTCATTCTTTTCTCAGGTGCAAATGGAAATCTTTATGAATAGGCCATGTAATGACTCCTGATATTTACTGTTTCACAAATGTTTCTATGAAGCACCTGTAATAAATTCAATATCTTTTTGAAAAGTAATAGTTCTCATGCTTAACAATTATTATAGAACATTATCTGGACTCCGAGTAATGTCTATATGAAGAAAGGAGATAAATCTTCTTCTAGTGTTCAGAAAAATAAAAAGTAGGTCCAGTTAAGCTCTGAGCTGTTCCAGAGAAAGTTATAAAAACTCACAGCTTATTTATATTAAAATATTTCAGAGCAAGTAATGCAAACAACAAGGCAAAATGTGAAGAAAGTAAATGGTGAGAAGGAAGTGATCAGTTTGTGTATGTTTGGTATCTGTGAAAGAACTGAAGGAATGCCAGGTTTGAATTAATTTCCTATTCATTACATTCCCTTGCCTAAGAATAGAATAAAAGTACAAAACACAAACATCTTTTCAAGAAAGTAGACCTTGAAACGTATTACAAAACAATAGGACTGAACAGAAAACACTAATGTCTGGGAAATAGTAAGAGGACTTATCCCACAGAGGAAGGAAATCATCCTGCTGATGACCTTCTGACTCGCTTGTGCAGGCCAGAAAAGGGTGTGGGAGGTGGACGAAGAAAGGATTAGTTGTGGGTGAGGAATCATTACTTTCCTCCTACTGTTTACTCATTGCTAACAAAGAGATAACTCATGCAAATTGTTGTCATCAAGGGTATACTCACTTGCAAGGCCAAATCTTAGAAGATGCTGATCTTCTAGTAACTCAGAGTGCAGCCTTTTTAGGAGCTGGACTCAGGAGAACTATGCGAAAAACAACACCAAAACAATATTGTAGGACTGTTAGCACAACAGGATAAAACACTCAGCAGACACTACATACCCCCTTCACAACCAGACATACCATCTGCTCCCAATCTGTCCTGCAGGAATCAAGCTCATCAATTAAGAAGAGAGCTCCTCAAAGACAGGAACACTTGAGTTCACTTCACATCAGTAAAAAAAATCAAGTCAAACTTTCCATATCTTGAAGTTTGTGTTAGAGCTCCATTAGGAAGAAAGGAAGAAAATTCTTCACCACATTAATCATGGTAAGAAACTTCTGGTCTTAAGGACTCTCTTGTAAAATATATATTTGAAGTGAGATGTTCATAATCCAGTGAGTAGTTTTAGTGAAATCAGCTTCAGTACTTTTAAATGCTTAGCAACAAGGGAGAATCTAGCCATAAATAAACTCAGATTTTTTTTCAGCAAAACTCTGGTGGCGTTTCTGTACTTAAGGACCGCAGGAGCCCTCAGCAGAGGCACAGAGGGCTGCAAGGCTTATGAGTGTTTTTACAAATACGTAAACATTTTATAAATATTTTTCTTTCTCTGTGTACTACCTGGATGGATGAGCAATTAAACTGTTCCACCCCTCATGATGCCCACAGGGAAGCAGGGAAGAGAATGTAGAGATGCAGAATGTAGAACTTTATATGGACTGCCCCTGGCCAAGGCCATGCTGAGAAGCATGCATGCAGGTATCTCTTCTGGTATTTGAAAAAAGTTTAGATTCAGAAATTTGGGGTCTTGAATTGAATTAAAGTTTTTAAACCAAAATTTTCAAATAAAACAGTTGAAAGCAGTGTTTCGGTTGTGCTTCAGTGGAAATTTTTTCTACTGCACCACTGGTGATCAGGCAGACTTAAACCTATTCTGTCTCTGTGGAAGAATAGACTCAATATGTAGATAGCCTCTTACAGCATTTCTTTTCTCCAGTTTCTCCCGTAGCGCTTGGCTGACTGAAAGATCTCTAGTTTCAGATTGCTGTCAATCAAATGAATTTATTCAAAAATAACCTAGTCAGCTTTAACAGCCATGAAATTTCTTTAATATCTCCACTGTGCATTATTGCTTGTAAGAAATGAAACCATTCCTTGGCATGTTTTACCTACTATTTTCAATATGTAATTATTTTTTTTCTGAAATATGTACAATCAATGCCAGTACTCAGAGCAATTCTCATTGATTTCAAGGCAGTATTTAATACTGATCATTAAAATGTGGCCAGCGACTAAACAGGGTGCCTAGAAGATGAAATGTATGGATGGTGTCCCGCTCAGTGTTTCTGATACTATGGTCTTGGATGCACCTTTGAGAGACTGGGTATGTTGATGTCAGATGGGATGCAACTGACCAGGGGGACAAGAATATACTGGGTAGCAAGCTGACTGGGCTTATTCTAGTTTTAAACTAGACTGAAAACTAGAATTTTAAACTAGATTTGAGTGGGAAAGTTTAGGACTTTGTCTATAATCTTTGCATAAGAGAACTGTAGGAAACTGACAGAAAAGGCATTGGAGATCGATTTATCTCAAGTTCAAGGCTTTGCTTACAGATTTAACTTTGGATGCCAAGGAGCCCAGCTGAGAATGTCAATGAAATTCAGAGGACCGAGAAGTAAAATCCTTATGTTCTATGAAACAGAATCACAGCATAACAGCATGGCTCCATTAAGCAGTGTCACAGAATCACAGAATCACAGAATGACCCGGGTTGGAAGGGACCTCAAGGATCATGTAGTTCCAACCCCCCTGC
>JANHGO010000551.1:0-39985 GCA_024606505.1 Aquila spilogaster
AAAAAAGTGTGCCTTGTAGAATAGCAAATACATTTTAAATTGCTTTTTGAAGCATTTTGGCTTACTTTCAATTCCTTCTTGCACTTTTTCAATGGAATTATTTATTAATCTCTGACAGTTGCATCTGTGGGACTACATAGGTGTCACTGAGAACAGCAGTTGAAGAAAATGAACAAAGCTGTCCTGTTGAGATAAAGCTTCACAAATCAATTAGGTCTTTGTTGCCAGCAGTGACAGAGAGGGAAAGCCCCACTTGAGTACTCTTGCTTGGCAGCTATGAAACCTGTTACCTATAAATGGTGTGATGATAATTGCTGATTTGCACAGTGGTACAGCCTGAAGAATCAAATAGTAAGGGGCTTGGGGAGGAGAGGTGGTTGAAAGCTGTGGCTTTTCTCCCTGAGACCATTCATGTCACAAATTGTTATTAACTGGTCCCTGCCAGTGTGTTTTTTATTTAGATTTAATAATAAGCAAAACACCTGTGCACAAGCCCCAAGAGCCACTTTGGCAGTAATTAGATTTGCAATTGCTGCCCAGCAGTGTGAAGACAAACTTACCAATAAATAAGCTCTGCCAGCCAGTGCCAGTGAAAACAGTGATTTAGCCCAATGATGAAAATAGAATTCCATAGAAGCCTTTCATTTCCAAAGCTGCCCAGGAACAGGCATTCAGCCTTTTCCAGGAACCCTGGCCAGAGGCTGGTGTTGTTTCTGGGAAGTAACCTGCATGGGATTATTTCAGGTGAGGGGAGCGTGCCCCATATTTCTGGGGCTCTCCTGGAGAGCATCCTGCAGATGAGCCTCGGTCTTCTCACTCTCAAGATCTCTACTGAGTGTCGTTACAGCTGAGGCAGTAGGTAATTGGGAGATAAATGGCCTGGTGGGCTGTATATCCCCTGGAAGCACTCCGAGTGCCACACAGAGGTAAAAAAGGGTCTTGTATTTTGTCCTATGTTGTGTGCTTCTGGTGAGTTTGCTGGCTTTGTGATATGTGTAGTTGTCAGCTTTGCTGAAGCCAAGCAACTAATCGGTATTATGTGTTCTTATTGTTGCCATCTATCAATATATGAAAAGAGATACTGCTTTCTAGGCCTGTGAACTAATTATATTTTACAGGCAGCACGTTCTTTTAAAATGAGTGGGGGGTGAGTTTCTTTACATAGACTCCAAAGACAGAGAAGTTTCTGAAATCATAGAAATGTGAATATTTAAAATTTTCCTGCTATAAAGAAAAATAAACATTATCAGCAGGTAAAAAATACCATTGGCATTCTTAAAAATAACGATATGAGAAAATTAATTCTAGCAAAAGGAGAAATAAGTACTTTCAAGTCAAATATAAAGTAAATTTGGACAGTTATTTTTCTGTTAATTTCCCTGAGAATTCAATGGAATCCCTAGTTTATGTGCAGGTGGGCTATAGAAGTTATACATGGGTTGTTTACATGAACTGGCGTAGGGATGTGTGGATTGTTTTAAAGTATGGAAAGCTTAAAAATATATAAGCCTTTTTTTACAATGTAAGACATCTTGGAGATTTTTTTTTTTAAGGTAAAGATCTTGCACTCTGGAAGTAAATGAGGGAGCAGAAGGTGTACAGTAACTGCATGTGCTCATCACTGAAGGCAAATATGAGGTCACTGAATTACCTCAGCCCTCAATAAAGGAAACAAAGATAATCTGGGTGACCTTGTAGCTGCTGAAGGCTGGGAGTGAGTAGGCACAACACTTGTCCTCATTTAGAAACAATAGCAAGGAAAGAAATTTAAAGAGCAGTTTGCCAGGGAATCATATAAGCGATCTCCTGTATAGGGCATGCCTGCGTCAGTGCTAGAAAAGATAATAGCTCTGAGCATGACAAGGCGTGAAATTTGTAACTTGGTGTGCATAACAACAGTTTCTCTTAAACCAGGAAACTGGTTTGCCAAGAGAAAACGTTCACGATCACATTTGTACTTTGTACTGCGGATCAGTCAGGGCATGGGACAAATCCTGCCTTATGCTGGGCTAAGGCCATTAACAGAGTGTTTCCAACCTAGTTTGGAAAAATAGAAAATGATACATTGAGGGACTAGTGCATGTTTGTGGTGCCCGTGAGAAACTATCTGCAGGACAGCCATAAAGCAGTGCTGGCTAAATTTATAAACATTAAACCTTATGTTAGTGTGATTTCAATCAGAGTTGGCACATAACCTGCACTTTTTAAAACAAACACAGTATCACCTGATCATGCAGTAAGTAAGTATTGAGTTTCATGACTGCTATTTTAACATGCATGTATTTAAAGCTGCCCTCTTGTTTTGGGGAAAAGTAGCACTGGTTTCAGTGCAGTGGCTATGCCAATGTTTTACTTGCAAATCCCAACGGTTTCTGAGAAAATTTCAAATAGAAAATTGCTAAAAAGCACAGGTGCAAACTAAGACTGGAATTAATGATTTGAATCAAGCTCTTATGTTCAGCAATTTAAAATTGTGATTATGCCTGGTAATTGGAGTTGCTTTCGCTGCCTGCCTGCTCTTCACTTTTGTCACTGTGGTTCTGCATTAAGACTAATTATTGTGATGGCCTTCCTGTCATGGCTAGGAACGCTTCATTCCTCAGCTGTGAGTGGTACAAAATCTGTTTTACTGCCTTCCTCTGGCACATTGGGGCTGATCTTAGCTGGAAGTGGGGCACAAGACTCCTGTGGGCCATTCCTTTGAGGCGGCACAAAGGATCCTTTTTCTGGTCTTTGCCTGGTGTTTTTGCTTCCATGTATATGCTCATCTTTGACGATCTTTGAGTTGAAGATGGAAACGAATTTGCCCTGAAGGGATCCCACAGGTTTCCACCTTTCTCTGAAGCTTGGGGAGCAGCTCTCCCGCTGGTGCTGTCAGGGCTTATGTCACTCAATCACTTTCCTGCTACTACTGCCATCTCGGATAATTGTCTTGTTTCTGTCTGTGGAACAGATGCCTCCTGATAACTGCAGCACCTCAGACTGACTAAATTCTCCAGGCCTTGTAAAGGGGAGTCAGAGGGAAACTAAAGGGGAGTTGAGTCTTTTCCCTTTGACTTTGTGAGAAGATACAACTAGAATAGAAAAATGGAGCGGAAAAGATGAAAAAAAACCTTTTTCCAAAGGCAGCCAGTGCACTTATGTGGAACACTCATCTTTCCCCAGGGACACTTTTCCATAGCCTGGAGCCCACCCATGCAGCCTCCTACCCCCTGTGATCTCTGTGGAGGAGGGTGGTGGTAGTGCCATGCTGTGTGAGAGCCATCCCTGTCCTGGTGAGGTGGCTGAGCGCTATAAGCCAACTGACTTGGATAAATCCTGTGAAAGGAGCAGTCCACACCTCATCTAGACCTGCTGACAATTTTCGGAAGTCAGCGTTGTGTCGCTCATACAATGGCACCCCTGATGTAGTAGAAATGCCACTTACTAATGAGTGCAAGTTGTACAATGCTGCTGGCAATTAGCGGAGGAAAGCAATTGGAAATTAATGTTCCCATGAGTTTTTCTGAAGTTGCATTTGATGTTGGATCTAATTATTTTTAGCAGCTTTTAATTCTTTTTCTATACCTTGATAATTCTGTACATTTCCTTTATGGTATGATGAATAACTGTAGTTGAATTTTTAAAAGAACTAACATCTTGAAATAGCATGCGGGCTGTATTGAACACCCATAAATAAGATGTAATCCTAAGCTTTAAAAATAATGGCCTCTAAAAGCAGAGCTAGCATTCCCTCTTAAAAGCTTTTTAATGAAATTAATTTCTTAATTAAAGTTTCAATGTAAGGAATAAGTGATTTTTTGCCCCCTCTGTCTGTTAATTTGATGGAAACTTTTTTTTATTTTTGTGCAACAGAGATTAATGACTAAGAGTAACTCTTTGTTCCCATTTCCTTTTCTTTTGGTCTTTTTCTCCACATCCAAAGAAGAGAAACAAAGTTGGTGAAGGGTCTAGAGCACAAGTCTTATGAGGAGCAGCTGAAGGAACTGGGGTTGTTTAGCCTGGAGAAAAAGAGGCTGAGGGGAGACCTTATCACCTTCTACAACTACCTGAAAGGAGGTTGTAGTGAGGTGGGTACTGGTCTCTTCTGTCAGGTGGCTGGAGATAGGATGAGAGGAAATGGCGTCAAGTTGTGCCAGGGGAGGTGTAGATTGGATAGTAGGAAAAATTTCTTTACTGAAAGGGTTGTTAGGCATTGGAACAGGCTGCCCAGGGAAGTGATTGAGTCACCATTCCTGGAGGTTTTTAAAAGATGTGTAGATGTGGCACTTAGGGACATGGTTTAGTGGTGGACTTGGCAGTGTTAGGTTTACAGTTGGACTCGATGATCTTGAAGGTCTTTTCCAACCTAAATGATTCTATGATTTCCTTTTCTTAGCTGCTCTTAGCCCTTTCATCTCTCTTTCCTCTTATTATTCTCACTTTCCTTTCTTGGTCTCCATAGTGGTTTCCTATTCTAGCTACCATCTCTTTTTGTTCCCTGAAGACTTTTAAGCATTGAAAAGGTAGCTGGAAAAATACAGATGTATTTGAGTTATAATAATGGTGGAAAAACATTCACTTTCATTAGGTCTGTGTCTGATTAAGGCCTTCTAAATGTGTTTCGGGCTGCGTACAGTACTGTTAACAAAAAAGACTGAGAAGAGTCTATACAATAAACCCACAAGAGATCTGCAAGATACCAGAGAGACTGGGAGGAGGGGGTTAGGAAAAGCCATTAAGGTACCAATGCTGGTACATGATCAGTGGTTTAACAGGCTTGGACAATGTGATGCTCTGCAGGGTGAAATAGGACTGGACAGCTGTTGGACTCTTACACCTGTACCAGAGATTGTTCCTTGAAGCCCATTCAAGCTGGACATGGTTTATTTTTGCAACTGTGAAAATGTGCACTGTTTATGACCCTTATTTTTCACCTACCTTGGTTTGTGGTGCGTTTCTGTTATTTGCTCTATAATGATATTGCAGGTACCAACCCTGTGACAAGATCAGTCTGGTGCTTTTAATAATCTAGTAGACATGGCAGCATGCTCACCTAGATAAAGGCCATCTCCCCAATAGGGATGTAGCTGAGATGGACATCAAGGGATATTGCAATGGATAGCATGTGTTTAAGTTGTAAATCTGAAGTTGTATATCGACTGAGGAGAATAAAACTTTTAAAAAGAGATTACATCTTTTTTTCTTCGCCCAGAAATCTAGGCAAATCAGCAAATTCAATGCTACAGTTTATAATATAATCCCTTGTTTCAAAACACATGAGGTCATTGTTGATACGCAACATAGTTTCTACACTGATACTGTGAACAGAGTATCTTCACTACTTAATAGTACATGCTGTGTTCATAATCTGTAAGACTACTTTTATATATGCTTGATACTTAATCTCTTTGTTTTACTTTCATGAAACATCATGTAGAAAAAGGCCAACTATGTCAATAATTAAACTTCATATGTGTTTAAAAGCTTTATTAATCTCCCATCCTGCTTAATGAGCTTGGAAATTTTACATCTATTTCAAATTTATATTGCTTTCACCTACCAGGCATGCTCTGGACAGCTCAAAGCAACTATCCTTTTTCAGAGGCTAGGAGTAATGCAGCATTGCTATTGCTGAAGCATCTTCAGAGCTCTTAAAGTTCCCAGAAATTCTGAGCATGAAAATGCCATTCAAAACTAAAATATCATTCAAGACCTTGAAACTAGTTGTAAAGCAATATCTGACTAGATAGGAACCTGTCTTTGAAGGAATCTTGAACTTCCTCCAGGTTTGTTTTTTTTCCCCCATAATTGCTGTCAAGAGACAAAGCAGGGATGTTTTTATAACCCGTGGCAAGTGTGGAAGCAGTGTCAACTGTGGTTTTTGGAAACTTTTATTTGCAAGTAAGGGTAAACCTGAATCCCTGCATTACTAATTAGACAAGATGGACAAAAGTGGAAAGAAGAAATACATGCACAGGACTGAAGTGATTAGCAGGGAAGGGATGAATCTCAGGATTTTCGCATGTTTTAGAAATGTTCAAATCCATGTGACTTTTTTTTTTTTTGCATTCATGTTATCCTGACATAACAAAAATTTACAAAGTATTTCTTAAAGTGCATATAAATAAAGTAGGCTGAGATCCAATGGGGCCTAAAGTGTTAACGTGCTTTTTTTTTTTTAACAAACAAACAAAACCAAACAAAACTAAGCATTATATTGAACTCATAGCATTAAGTAATGCTCATGACTGAACTTTATATGAACTTTTAATGTTGTTTGTGATGTCCCTGGAAGCTGAAGCCAACAGACAGTATGCAAATGAAATGGGTCGCTGCTGTGTGTTTCCTTTGGTGAAAATTGTATATCAGGTGTTTGTGTAACTTCAGACAGTTTTTATATTGCCTTTGTAGGTAACAGCAGTGGAGCGGTTAGAACCAATTCGATACACAACTTGCCAAATGTCGCATCTAGTCCAAGCCTGACAAGCTGAACCATGTCTTGTCCCTAGTTTTATTGATGTGTATGTTCTTAAATACAGATGGAATTTTGACTGCAGCCATATGAGGCCAAAGCCATTTTATATTTCCAAAGGTTTGTAAGGATGTATTTATACTCATGCCAGATAAACAGAAGAAATCTTGATGTTTACCTTGATTTGACAAGTCATATTACATGAGCTATTACACTTGCTATATTCTGATGAAATTTGCATATGACGATTGTTTCCCACTCAGCTTCTGCTGACTGTGTCAAATATTAAAACAAAGTGTTTGGGATAGAGCTTTCCATAAGATGATGCAGTACAGTAAAGCTTCAACAGAATCTAATTTAAGCAAGAGACAGATTTTCTTCTTGTACTTATCCTGAGAAGTGCCTTACCCCAATCAACTGGAGTGAAGGTGGAATGACCCTCTGCTTGGTAGAATTGAGTGTCCACTAGTGTCATGAGTAAATCAGAATTGTCTGAATATAGCGTTTTTACTTAACAGTAATTTTCTTTTAGTTTTGTATGAAAGGTACATGTCAACAGAACAAGTCTTCCCTCTTTCTTATTCCACAGGACGAGGATTTGTGATCCTAATAGCACAAAGGAAAATGGCAGGAAGTGACTCAGGAGAAGTTGCAGCAATGGAAAGGCATTGAAGTGAATGGTCAGCATCACCTCTCCAGGTGAAAGAGGCCGCACACAGCAGTTTTGCTGAAAGTTCTTTAAACAGGGGGAGAAGAAAATCTGTGGTATTCTCTGAGTTTGTTAAATGGTGGAAGTTAGATGTCCTTGTGCTCAAGGCTGGGCTTTGAGAGGTCAGAAGTTAGCTTTTACTATGCAGTTAATTTCCATTGGTTTAGACTCCAAAGTGGAGTCTGAAGGACAAAGGACATGTGTGCTGAATATTTCTGTGGAGGCTTTAGCTGCCAGTATAAAATATTGCCAAAACCTTCCATATGGCTAATGCTTATAAACTCCTGTTCAATCACAGTCACTCCCAGTAGGTGTTTAAAGCTTCAGTTCCTGACAATGCAGCTGGAATATCAAGCATTTGAGGATCTGCAGGCCTGTTCAGAAGTGTTTCTTTTGACGTGTTTCTGCAAGCAACATTATCTCCCTAATTCAGATTTATTCTCAGTGGAGGCCACACAGTTATCCTTATTCATTCTGAACTCATCAAATGACTTACAACTCATCTGCTACTCTCAGTTGGATGTAGGATGATGTCTTCAAAAGTGGACCTCAGCTCAGCCAGCTCCTAACTCTTAGGTGCCCCCCAGTGCTGTGGGATTCACAGCCTGAAGTTAACATACCAGCTTATTTGCAATACATGAGGAAAGTTAGGTGCTTCTAAGTAGCATCTATAAAAGCCAATATGACACTTAATAAAAAATGTCAAAGAGAAGGTGAGGTCTGGGTATTGAAGGCTTTCTGAGCTGGAAAAGGAGTCCTCTCCAGGTAGTGTTACTGCCTGGACCCTGGTACTGCCGTGAAGTCTCTAAGCCAAGGAAGTCCTCTGTTGCACCAAACAGGGCAAAGCAAAAGTGTTGCTGCGTTTCTGTCTAAGAACTGAAAGGGTAGAATGTTTTCACAGCTTATTGCAGTTCAACTTTTCTCAGTTCTTCCTGGAAGAAAATAATACCTGCCCTTTCAGACTGAGTAGCTTTTGAATACCATGATAATCTCCTACTGTGCCTATCAGAGAGGGATCACTTCTTTTTATAGGCTGGTTTGAATTGTGAGTGATAGCACAAAATTATCACCAAAGCTGTTGCTGCCAGAGGGTTGTTTTGAGACTGACTTTTGTAGTAACGCTCAGTAATAAGAAATTTTGCAAAAAAACTAGGAGTATTTCCAACAATTTAAAATACTTCCTAACACTATTGATGATCTAACTTCAATATGCAGAGATGGTTATAAATTTAAAGCAGGGTAGCCTTATTAACTTGTCTTTTATTTTAAGAAAAAGAGGCGCTAGGTTGTCATGGGAAGATATTCTTGTAACAGATCAGAAATGATTGTGCTTTCTTGTGACTGAAATTTTGAGAAATATCTAATGAAGAGTACCCTTGAAAGAGTCTGTCTATCAGCAGCTACAAATCTTGGACAGAAATAAAAGCAGTAGTCCTTCAACTCAGCAGTAAGGAGGATGGCATCTAGCTCAAAATAAATGGAGCTCAGTGTTAAAATGAAAGCATTTTTCAGGGAAAAGGAGTCTTTCCTGAAAGTGGTGAGCTCACTGAAGTAGGTGAGCATCACTGCAGGAGTCGGTAGTTACCCAGTTTGTTGCAATTCTGTGACAGCAAACAGTATTTACTCTGCTGTCCTTTATCCCATGTTCACTGACTTAGAGTATTAAAATACGAGCAGTGCCCTCTTCATGTACAGGATTGGAAATAAATGCTGTCGAAAGCATGGATGGTCACATTTCTGTCTGGGAACAGTTCTCACTAACAGGTGCCCCAGAGGGCAGGAGCCTGACCTCAGCAGCCTTTCTGTAACATCGCAACCGCTGGGTGAGTTAGATCACCATGATGTCACCGACAGCTTTTAAGATGGCTTTATAATCTGTCACTGTGCAGATTTAAAGAAGGAAATTAATCAGAAAGGGAATTACTTGTAGCCATTCTAGAGCAATGCTTCTGAGAAGTGAATGTGACTTTATAAAAAGCCCAGTGACATTTCAGGTCTAGGAAAAACTCTGCTCGCCAATGCAAGTATTAGTGCATTGTTAGAGAGGGTTGGTATTTCTCTGAGGGATAAATATGAAAGATAAATGACTAAAGTCCAGCTAGATAGGCCTGATGCGGTGCAGATATACTCAGGGATGCCTTTTTCTGTCACATACATCTGCTGGAGTAAAGTAAAGGAACTGCTCTTGAAATGGAATAAATTCATGGAAAAGGAAACCAGAAGTCCTCACAAGGAACCACATAGTTTGTAGCTGGGTTTTTTTTTTTTGGCAATATATTAAGTTTTAAACTTCTTTATAGCTATTTGTTTGGTTATAGATAAGTAGGTGGTACAGTGCAGCTTAATGGAGGCACTGGTATAATTTTCTACCTTTTTTTTTGTATGTGTTTTTACCAGTTTGTTTTCATCTGTGTTGGCTTTTTCCCCCTGTTTATATGAAATGAATTTTTTGAGATGCAGAACAGGCTGTTACTTGTTCATTAATTTGATAAGGGTGAAAGCTTTCTGAATCTTTGGGGTCTGTCTTTTCAGATATTTCAAGTTTGCACATTCTTTCCACGGCTAACATTTGTGTGGCTGCACTGAAACTACCTGTGTAGGCTGTGGGTGAGGTGTGCCTCTCTGGGGACATGGGGATCTTGTCTGTTCCTCTCCAACTTGGTGTTGGGATCCAGCAGTCCTTGCCAATAAACCAGTCTGATACTTTGAAGACTTCTCAAAATGTGAGACAAGAGTATCTCTGACCGATTGCTGTGACGCTCTCTGCGTATGGGTCTGCCTCTTGTGCCTTAGCTAGTGATGGATTCATCAGACAGAAATTCCCAGCATCAATCATCAGACAGAAATTCTTGGCAAAAGTCCTCTGTTTCCAGAACAGAAGAACATAACCCGAGGTGAATTAAGAAATATCTATCTCTGAGACTTTCTCTTCCCCCTTCCAGTCACAGGCATTTCCCAGAGCAAGGTGCCTCTGTGCTTCTAAGTGCTTTTAGTCTGCTAAAAACTCATGAGGAGAAACAGCCCGAAGTATTCTGTGTCAAAGCAAAGGTAACGACGACACAACCCTTCCACCTAGCACACACTAATAGTTTCTGAAAAATGCAGTACTATTACCAGAACACTAATGAACCTTATAGTGCTAATACAGTATGTAGATCCAACAATTTACTGAGATGAAATCTTTCAAACTTTTCTTATAACTCACACTTCAATAGTTTCATTGCAAAAGTATTAAACTATCTTGACAGCTACTACTTTCTCATATGTCATGAATTTACCTGTTTTGGTATAAACACTTAATTTGGGGAAAATAGATTATAAAGTTATTGTGGATATCAAATTAAATTGGGAGGGACAGAGTAAATTTATGTTAGATGAGGTATAGATAACTTATGTGATTATTGTATCCTTACATGAGTTATGGATAAAAAATTGTCTTGTTGAAAAATAAGCAAAGATGCAGCCTGGAAAAAAGAGGCATTTCTGTGTAGAGCAGATAGCAGGCTAATTTTACATGAAGAAGTAAAATATGTGATATGTCAGATTCATAATAGATTATTCATACTGAGGAAGAAAATAAAAAAATATTATGTGTTGTCAAATCCTCAAAAGTCAGGGAACAGTAGGTCTTCACATTATCTCTGTTTTCTTTTGAGAGTATAATTGCAATTTTTGTTTCCCCTTTAGTGAAGAGAGAACAAAAATTAGCAGTTTATTTAAGGAATCAGAAAGCTCTTGCTGGAGCAGCCTGCTCTGAGAAACTTCCACGCTTTATTTCAGGGGCTGTTCTTTCACAGCAGATGTTTTGCCTCTGACCAGTGGTACAGAGCAGCACAGACCGGTGGTACAAAGTTTCAGTCCTAGGGCCTCGCTGCTCTCCATCATATAAATAGTTCTGTGGGCCTTCCCCTTTTTTAAGCTTCACTAGAATTCCCCCCTGAGGAAAAACTGTTTCTTAGAGTGCAATTTCCCTGACGCATAATTCCTAAAAGTAGCAAATTCTCATTTTAAATGTGTTCTGGATTTTTTTTTTTTAAATATTGCCATGTGATGACCTGAGACTTAATGACATTCTTATTCTGTAAAAGGTGTTTCTGTATTACTCTTCAGCTTTCTTCCTCCTACTGTTTTAGCTGTTAGAGCCATGAAAAAATATCTCTTTTTTAAAAAGTAAGGTAGCCTTTCTAAACTTCCTTTGCTCTTGTAATAGATTTAGGTATTTTTGCCTAATAGTTCAAAAATTATTTGATTCAGTAAACTAGGAGAAAATTGGAAACTTTGACTACAGTTATGCAAACATAATGCTGTAAGTGTTGTTCCTGCTCCTGCCATGATACACTGTGCTGACAAGTGAAAATGTGAGGAGTTAATGCTTCCAGAATGCATGATAATGGTAATTCACGGTACTGTCCTCTTTCCCTTCTCTGTTCTCAGTCTTCATCTCTTCTGGTGGTGATAATTCCTCTCACTTTCTCAAAAGCATTGAAGATACCTTATCTCCCATGTTCTTCTATCTCTGGCAAAGTATGTTTATATTAATTTTCATATGTGGCCTTCTGCAGCAGAGGTTTCCTATACTTGGGTTCCAGTACAAGAGGACACTGCTCTTGGAGGTGAATGCAGCAGAGTTATTAAGCAGCCTAAAAGCAAGGACTGCACCTGGCTGGGCTCCGAGGTTAATGATTTAAATGTAGCCAGTCGTTTCCTCTTTTATGTTTTCTGTTGCCAAACCCTGAGCAGGCTCAAGTACTGCCTCTGTGCTAAACGCTCCTGAGAAACAGTTCAGATAAATTAGCATATCAATCCTACAACATACACCAGCAGGCTTAGCACTGATCATCCCCATGAGACTTGCAAGCTGGTGGCCGGTGTGGTGAAGAACATGTGCCCCCCCCAGCAGCTCGGGAAGCTGGGAAGCGATCCTGTCACAGGAAAAGCTGAATTTCAGCTTGTGTAAATTGGCACAACTCTGGCTGCTTTTGCCATTGGTCTTGCATAGATATCAGCCAATTCTGGCAAGATGTGTTCAAGGTGACCCATTTCTGAGGAGCATCTCTGGCAATGTAAACTGCTGTTGTACTTAGTCTTGCAATTGTTTTTAGTAATTCATGCACATTTTGTGGATATGAAAGGCTGCATACATGCTGTGAGTATGTTGGGGATTTATCTGGAAGTTGTAGGTTCCCTGCTTATCACCCTGAATGAAGTGAAGGTGTCATACCTACGTAAATGGAATCTATGCACAGATCCGATTATTGTATTTTTAGAGTTGTAAATATCCAGGTAACCTAAGTAAGGCAGTAACTAACACTAGGTATTTAGTTAATAAATTTAACTGCTTGTTGTTTTTTTTTTTAATCTCTTACCCAGAAACTGTACATTGTTTTCAGAGATTTGTATTTACTTTAAGAAGTATACCATTGCTTAAATGTAACCAAAAAAGTTGGACAGTTTTCCTACTGCAATATTCCAGTAGCCACAGATCTGCTGAAACAGTGTAGTGGGCTGTGAACTCTTCTAATGAGGAAACACTAAAACTTTATTAAACTAATTAACAGTCTCACTAGCAATAGCAACATTTAATATGCCATGATATTACTGAATTACTCCACACAGAATCAACTTCTGTTTTCAAGAATCTGTTATATTTTGACCATCTGATCACTGTACCATGGTCAACCATGGTTTTTGTTTTTATGGCATTTCTTTTGATGTCTAATAAATTTGTTCAATGCAACATGGATATTTTAATTCTTACTTGAAGGCATGAATGAAAATGCAACTGGGGGCAAAATGTCTTCAGGGGTATCCTTTAAGTTACTTCTTTGTAAAAACGTGTCAAAGCAGGATAGAGGTGCTGAAATTAAAAGTTGATATTCTTTGTGCCTATAGTCAGATTTATCTGTTTTGATTTCAATACAAATATGAAGCACAAAAAAATATTGTTGATTGCAACTTTTTTTCCAGGTTAAGTTCAAATATGCTCTGGAGGCATAATGCCCTTAAAATTTCTAAGGATGGGCATTATATATGTATACCTATAACTAGTTTTAAGGGGAACAAGTTTGGGTAATATACATTTGAGAAAATGTGAGGGCACTGTGGAAAAGAAATATTCCAGTGAAGGACAGAATAATAATATTAAGCAGTTCTAGCAGCTGGTTGCTATTAGGGTCATATAAGCAAGTGCTGCACATCTGTTAAACAGAAGAAGAAACCTATTTTCTGGGGAAATAATTTCAACTAAAAGCAAACCCAAGAATGCCTGCAAAAATCACTATTAATGATTTATTTTTGTTAACTGTTTTCAAAAGTTTGAGAAGTTAGATAAGGAAGGGATATTGCCTCAAGGATTTGACTACTACTGGGACTTTCAGGATCAGTGAAGTCCCCTCAGCCTATGTGACCCCTGTAAGGCATGCCAAACACTTGCTGCTTTCAGTAAGTGGCTGCTGGTGGTAAAGCAGGAGTGATTATGTCTTGAGACAAACGTTATGTAGGTGTCTGCTCTCTAATGTATTCTGAGCTGCCTGTTCTTAGTAAAAATAATAATTTGAAGTTTGGAAGGAAAGTTATTATGGGAATAAAAAGACTTCACGCTTAGACCCCAAGTTTTCCCAGTTTCCTGACAAATGGCAACTGCACATATACAAATTTTGAGGTTAGAAGCACAATGAGTTTGCTCTGCATCTATTGACAAATGCACAGAAGCTCTTGCCCTTTTTTCTCATCTCGCAGAGCTGACTGAACCATTGGTGATTGTAATTGCAAGACTCCCTGAATTCCTGTTGAATTTATTGCTAGCCACAGATGATCAAATAGCAGCCTGATCCTTCCCATACCTTCTGCTCTGTAAGAATCCTCATTGTTTGGACCTGGCAGCGATCATCCATGCATTTGTCACCTCCAGTTGCATTACTGGATCCCGATAGGAAAATGGTGCCTGTTGTCCACCGGTACCAAACAAAATTGCCTGACTCTTTCAACACTCAGTCTTCCAAGAATATACTGCTGCTAGATTCACAGCCCTGCATTATGTCCTGGTCAGCTTCCAATGCCAGTTTAAGATCTTGGTCCTAACCTTTAACAAAATTATTAGCTTGAGACCAAGCTAATTGGAATAAAAACAAATTTAAGCTACGAACGTTCTCAATGTCTGTGTGCCTTGAAAGGTGCAGGCTACAAACCCTGTAAGTGAAGGATGTGAGGGTATAATTTCACAAGGTAATGGCATCAGCCAAGAAGGCAGATACCTGTCTAGTAATTTAAATCTCTGTGCTTTGGCTTACCGTCTAGCAGGTGAAGGGTTATTTCTGAAGCGCATCATTTCAGTGGTAGGCTTTATACTGTGAATCCACAAGCCATTGCACTGGTTCAAGTGGGAGGATGGTAAACTGTGCAAGCAGGGCATGGGAGCCAAAATCAAGAACTTCTTATGCCTGGTTTGCCACCAAAGTAATTGCTTCCTGAATTACATCCTGAAAGTTGAAAAAAAAAGTTCTCTTGAATTGCCTGTCAACAAATGTTGCCAATTGTTCTGACACATAAAATGGGGTTGTTTTTAAGCTTGAGTGCCTGCCAAGTCTTCTTATTTCTCCAAAACCCCCAATTACAGGATGATAACTTAGGCAGAGTTTTGAGAAGCATTGGAAACTTGTGCATAAATTTGCTACCGCTGTTGTTTTTACCCCAAAAGGTGCCTGAATGTTCATGGGTTGGCTTGAAAGGTAAGCCAATGTTGCAATTGTTACATGGCACTTGAAAGTAGGGTGTGTTCCTGAAGCACACCCATGAGTTATATCTTATAGTTTCACTGTGAATTCCATTCAAAACTGGATGTTCTTTCTAAGTGTTATTTTTTTCATTTAAGAAATTCACCATGAACCTATGAAACAGATTGGATGACATTTCCTAGGCTGGTTGAAAAACATTGTTAAAATGGATCAGTCCTATCACTATGTGTTACCTACAGCCCTATGTAAAAACTTGAAGTGAGAATTAAATCAGTCTGGTATTAAAAATTAGTAATGAACTGTAATAACAAGGTAGCATATACTGAAATTTTCCAAATCTCAGTCTTGGGAAGAATATTCACTGTTAGATAGCTGTAGTTGCTCAAACTATTTACTGGAAATATACTAGCCGTAAGTACAGATTGTGCACTGTGGGCAATTATTCAAGATCATAATCATTATTTCTGGAATAACAAACAAGATGACTGAAATAACTTTGCTAATTTTGGAAAAAGCTGCTATGACAGCTACTTGAATCAAACTGTATTCTTCAAGCCGCAGTTTTTGGCACATAGAAATCTGTGAAAAATCCCAGTTGCCTAGTCTAGCTTGACCAAATAAAATCACAGTTTGGCACATAGTTATGTGGGTTTGCTAAAAGCAAGCTAGAGAATTATTTTCCAAGGGCAGGCCTAGTGTATAAGATTAACAAGAGAAAAAATAAAGCTGATTTGGTCCTCCTACTGTTTATTTTCAAGGTTTTTTTGAACAACAGTCACACGTAAATGTCATTTGAGTCAAAGTTACTAAATATGCATTTATTCAGTATAATGAAAATTGTATTGCCACAAAACTCAGTTTTATCAGTAAATGATGGCATTTGTGTTTACCACATGGTTTTATGATAGACTTTGAAGATATTTACTGTACTCCCAACATAAGTAGTTTAATAAGGGCCAACAGATGAATGGTAGCAAGTAATTTCCTTTACCTAGCTGTAGAACATGGACCTGTTTTCAAAGGTGAATTATCTTGTTTCACAACAGAGAGAAGAACCTGATGGCCCTTGCTGCACATTGAATTCAGGCTCAGCCAAAAGAAGCATTCATTCAAAATGTTTTAAACATAAAGCGTTGCAATTTTTTGAAGCATATAGTAAATTCAGCACGTGGAAAAGGTATGTGTGGAATGGATCTATCAAAAAAAAAGAACTTAAGGGATGTGGTATAAAGTAATTCCCAGATGCCAGCTAACTAGAGCAGGTTTTTGATACTAGTGTGCTCAGCCTGTGACAACATCAAGGAGTCAATTTCAGAGGTATTTGCTTTGTCTATCATCACAATATTACCGTTTTAATTACTTTGTAGTGTTTCTTAGGAACTCACTCAAGTTTCGGGTATCCTTTCCTGTGGTGGCACTGCCAGTACTAACTGCCCATGCATTACACCAGCACTCACACAGGGCAGCCCATGCAGCAAGGAAGGCTCAGCTTGCACTCTGTGGACTACCTACGAGAGGTCTGGAAAAGGGCAATGAAAAAATAATTGCTCTTTAGCTACTTGCGTACATCAGATTGCCAAAGGACTACAGTTCTTCTGGAAAATGTTTAGGGCTTTCTTATTCCCAGAGGCTTGCAAGCTGCACTGTGGTCAGAAGAAAGCAGCCCTTCTGTGATTTAAGTCACAGGAAAAAAAGGCCAAAAATGGATACCCAGCCAACCTACCCTTTGCTGTCTGACATGCTGTTTATTTATGTTTTATACCTCAGCTAAATGAGTCATGGCTTTAAATACAAAAAGAACAGAACTGACAAATGACAGATGTGAGGTTCTCTCCAGAGTTGTCTTTCCTGCAAATAGCCAACAAAACAATGTCTGAGAGAGGAGCTGATAGCTCTTTCCAAACTTCCTAAGAACACTTGAGAAGGTGAGTAGCTAATTTAAACTGGGAAACTAAAGTGGACCAGGGGCAGGTGAAACAGGGACCACTTTCTCCTGGAATATTTCTTAGGTATCTGGTTGCCCTGAGTGTTTCAGCTTTCAGCTTGTGTCTATAACAATGTTTCCAGTAAACCATATTAAAATAGAAAAGAGTTCCAGTCAAGGGCTCTGGGGGATCTTCAGAGATGGCAAGAAAAAAATACGTTAGCTGTAACTTTTCTGCAGTGCTGTTCTGTAGCAGTACACATGATAAGGAAGGGTAATCTCTAGAGTTACCAGAGTTTTGTAAAGCTGAGAAAAGATGGATATGCCCTTCTCAGATGAAATCTCAAAATCTGACTGATTGTTCTCTGAAGGTCTCTAATGTTATCAAATATTAAATGCTGAGTGTCTGATTGTCATGGTACGTATTTTGCCTCTGAATTACAAAACCCATAATAAAGTCTTCTGGAAAATACATATTTTTTTAGTTTTTTTCATGGAAATGGTAAGAAAAGGTCCTCAATGATACTTTGTCAAAGGCAAAAAGATAACAATAAATAATGAGGACTGATATAAACCAGTGTGATTTAAAGCAGCGGGCAAGCAATCTTGTTTTAATAACTGAATTTACTTTCCTTTTGCATTCACACTTAACTGTTTTGCAAAGAAAGGCTGACCTGCACTGAGTGATAACTGTCATGGTAAGCTGATTTGCAGTGAATTTTAGTTTTTAGGATCAATTCAATACAGTCCATTTTGACAGCTATCAAAAAACTCCATTACCAGTTCTTCAGTCAGTGACTTTCCTCATTCAGTGGTTTTCCTCCTTTACAATGTTGGTGCTAAATATGCAATTCTAAAAATTCTAAGTTATGTTCAAAAAATGTAATAATTTAAAATGTAATTTTAGGTAGAAAATGTATTAAGGAAAAACTGTTTAAGTTGCAGATATTTTTTTTTTCCAAAAGCAATGATTTACATTCTTCCTGATAAGCAGAAACCAATGAAGTTTATAAAATCATTTTCTTTTTCAGCTGTGCACTGAAATAGCTTGGCTGTCATTAACTTGAGGATATCGAAGACAGAGTAATTAGAAAATGACATTTTCGTCCTGAAAGCAGGCAAAGTTCAGCTGTATGGTATAAAATCAGTGATAATTGAAAATGGTACTTCCATGTCCAGTAACCACTTCCTGCTCCCTCCCTCCTCTATCCTATGTTCCTCCATCCCTCCCTGTCCCACCAACACAAGGTGAGGCAGGTTTCTGCCATCTGTGAACATAACTCATAAATGGGTCCTCTGGCAGAGAGTCCTCTGCCTAGGCCTTAGACTGTGCAGCAGACAGCAAGTCAGCTGGAGCCTGCACTAGAGAAAAGATTACTCCAGGCACCCTGCTTTTCCTTCGATCTCCCTCAGGCCTCAGTTTGCCTGAGCTGTGAATGACAAGGCATGATGTTTACTAACGATCATCTCTATTTTCTGATTTGGGCCAAGTTACTGATTTTTTTTGTTGAGGCATTTAATATTTCAAGATAATGGACTTAATGATAACCTAGAAAACTAACCGCTATTTGTCTTCTCAGAATTGTGGTTTTAATATTTTATCCTATTTTCAGTTTGAAAATAGAAAATATAACCAGGCAAATCCTTCAGCAAGAGGGCAAGCTATATAAATAACGTAACTGCAGTCGGGTGCTGCAGTGGTCACAAATACAGGCAAATAAGCAACATACCTGTTGATTCAGGTGATAGAGTAAATCTGAAGATATAGGAGCACAGGACTGGAAGCAAATGGGACTTAATGATCTTGATATTGCAGTGTGTCTGCGATATTGTATCTGCTACATCATGCAATCCCTTACAGAAACTAATCTGTCTCTACTTTTGAAAGCTTTTCATCCTCTGCTCTTGTTGGCAAGTTGTTCAGTAACCTCACTCTGAGAAGTTTTATAAGAAGTAAAGGATGGCTACAGTGCATGAGATTGAAAATCCATCCAGTTTATTAGGTGTATCTGAGAGCAGTTTGGGCAAGCATGTTAACGTGGGACAAGTATACACTGGTACTTCCTCAGCTGAATTTTCCACTGCAGCAATAAACACATCAGGTAGTATTTATGCATTGTCAAATTTTTCTTTCCTTATTGCTCTGGTCGCTTTTGGAACCCTTGTAACTATGTTAACGTGGAGGAAGATCTCTTTGCTTTTTTGAACCTGTTAACTGCTAGTTTCACTTTGTGCTGTGTTTTTCACTTTGTTTAGTGTTTGCTTCATTTGTTTTTTTTAAGAAACAACCATGCTCACTTCACCAGCTTCTGTCACTCAGCATTCTTATTATAGACTTCTATTCTCTCTTCCCTTTAATCATACCTTTGCAAGCTGAAGAGTTCTGGACATGAGAAAACTTGGTACCATTAGCCGTCCTTCTCTGTGCCCTTTCCACTTTGGCTCGATGGCTTTTAAACTGAGAGGAATCAGTGCATCCTGTGTTCAACGTTTTGGCATAGCATAGGCTGATGCAGTGGCAAGATTTTGTAAAAATGTTGACTTTTTCTGATTCTTAAACTAAAATTATTCCTGACGTCTGTTTTTGGCCCAGCTGAGTTTCCCAGCTTAAACAGCTTTTCTTGTTCTCCACTGTTTATGTTCTTTAGGCATTTGAAAAGAGCAATCAAATTCTCTCTGCAGTTATTTCAAGCCCTTTCTGAGGTGAGGTTACACTGAGTTGCTGCTGGGCTACAGAAGACTGTTCCCATGAGTTGTCCTATGCAAAACATCCTCTTGTTTCTAAACAGTGGGGCTGGAGGGCTGCCCAGTGCATCTACACAGCATGGTTGCTTGGAGACACCAAAGTTGCCAGCACAAAGCTCCTTTGGAAAGGCTCTACTAGTGCTTGCTTTGCTATCAGCTTGTCAGAGACACACAGACCTGTCACTGCACTGCACAGGCTGACGTAAGGAACGTGTGGGCTTGCCTGTCCTCTGCCAAACCCTCCTATCTGGGGGATGTGGTATTTGGGTGTGGGACTAGCAGTTTTCCCCAAGGCTCATCTGCTATGACCTAGCAGCTCACAAAAGGCAGAGCAGCACTTCTCCCTACCCAGGAGGTGGCACGCAGTCCTCTTTCCCTGGCTGTTTCCTCCCCTTCTCTCCACCTTGTCTAGACCTTCTTTCCAGCATGATCCAGCCTGGCCTGGTACCCTCTGCACAGCTGTACAGGGCAAGATACTTCACTGCGTGGTGGGAGAAAGAGGAGCTGTTCAGGTGCGAACTCTCTTTCCCTGTGGCCCCATGTCAGGGTGCACATGTCATCTAGTGGCACATGCTTTATCTTAGGCAAGAGCTGATGGGAAGAAAAGAAAACCTACGCAACAGATTTCCCATGGCAGGGGGGAGTTGCAGTCTAGTGGACAAAACACTGGCCTAATGCCTGAGTCCCATGCCTGGTTTTGTTTATGGATTAACCTTTAGCAAATCATCTCTCTCTGTACCTCAGCTTCCCCCTCAATAACATTTTACTGCTCTCCGTTGTCAAGCATTTGAATGTCAATTGATGACAGAGTCTGTGGGCTGTGCCATATTGCATTCCAGAGGCATCAGAAGCACTTGCATGGGGGACATGCATGCTATTAACTGCTGTTGTTATTCTGTCCTTTCTAACATAAAGAAGGGTTCCTTATTAAAACCAATCTTTGTTCACTGATGTTACATCTGGGACTGCAGCCAGTAGTTTGTTCTGGATATGGGAGAAACGGGAAACCTCAAACCTTAGGGAGACTTTTCTAGGGATTTACTGAGGAGAAGTTAAACACTTGCCTCATCTGTGGCCCCAATACCTTCAGAACTGGGGGGAAGATTTCAAGGGAGCTCTGCAACGCTCGTCTCCTGGCATCATCCTACAGGATCCTCTTAGGCAGCTTTGAGCAGACTCGGGCTGAAAACCAGCTCTGCTGGGGAAGCAGCAGAGCTGTGTTCAAGCTAAATAGCAAGAGGTCATACTAGCTTAGGCTTGGTGCTACATTAACATGATTATCTGTCTTCTGTGTGGTAGCTGGCTTGCTTACGGCTGGCTCCCAGGATGCACAGAACTTGCTTGTGTCTCCCCACAATGGGCAGACAGTTTGACCAAGCCGTTCAAATTCAGTTTGAGTGGGATGATGATCTTCAGGCTTGATAACAAACTGTTAGGCGTTCTTTAGGCTGGATGTGACTTGGAATCTGAATTTGCCATCCCTCAGCTGGAGACCCCTGTGAGTGGTACCCCCAAGCCCCTGTGCTGCTCTCCCTGGCCTTGCCTGTGGTGCCTGACTTCACCTCTGCTCAGCAGCACACTCTGCTGCATCCTTGTGGCCATGGCTCCTGTGGTGACTTGAGCTTGTGGCACCACCGTGCTCCTAGGGACTTGCTAACCGCTACCTGATGGCAATGGATGGGATTGCTACCAGCACTGTGAAATATGGGGCAGTGGGGCTCTTGTCCCTGTATGGAGCTGGTGTGTCAAAGATAGAAACGGTGTTGCCAGCCGGTGTCCTTTCTCTTTTTTCCCCTCCACCCTCTCCTGAAGTTGAGAAGAGTGTCTGAAATCCCCCAGTGGGACTAAGATATATGTTGGGGTAATGCAAGTCAGACTACTCCATGTGCCTTCTGTCCGTGTTCCAAGACATTGCTGGGTAAATTAGTCCAATCTGAAAGTCATAAAGCTGGATTTGTGTACATGGACCTCAAGTAGCACCCAAAAGAAAATTAGAATTTCTTTTCAGCCACAAGAAAGGACATGGTTCCCCACCTATGGTCTAGTGTATTTATCTTGATTAAAATGGATTGATGAGTGGTCAAACAGGCTCTCATTTCTCTTGCATGCTCATAAATACTGATTAGAGATTTAATTTGCTTGATTGTGTGTATGAAAATGCAGGAACATTTAGAGAGAAAAATTAACGTAATGCATTTTCCTGGGGTCCGGGTCGTGTGCGTGCAGAACTATCTGTTTATCTTTCTTTTCCTCTCTGTCCTGGGGAATACGCAGGATCAAACACAAGCTTATCTAAGGCTGTTAAACAAATACAGCTTTTCTAGGAAACTCTTTGCATTACCAGGGAGAGGTGGATGAGGTGCTCAATACACAAGTGATTTAACTTTTGAGGATTTGGGAAACCTCCTACTTGTGTTCAGGCATGAGACTTTCTGATTTACTGGATTTTTTGGCAAAATGTCTTTGCCTGTTTCAGCTAAATACTTCATTTACCAAACAAAGGACTGGAACCGTGCATGGAGCCATGGTCAAAATACTCCTTGAAAAAATGCAAAGTTCTCTGCCATTGATTCCTTAACAGGCTGAATATTTTCTGAGCTTTTTCTTTTTCATATAAAATGATCTAAATAATATAAAACGTTCATGGTGGGCAGTGTACAATATAATGACAGCTGTGAAATATTAAATGGTAAAGATTTGATTCATAGCTCTATTTTTCTTGTCTCCATTACATTCAGGAGAAAACTGTTTAGATTTATTTCACGGTGTTTACTTTGTAAACCACTCACACTCGTACAAAACAAAGACCACAGTGGCCCTGAATACATTTCTGTAATGTGAAAAATTAACTGTGCCCAAAATGCTTATTGATACTGACACTGTTTAAAAATCAGATTGTTCCATTGCACTTCAGTTAATTTAAGATTCCCAGCATTACTTACACAATTCAATCTTTAATGCCCAGATTTGTCCCAGAAAACTCCTGCTCTTTTTTTAAATGAACTTGCTTTTTCCCACTTTCTTGGCCTTTTTTATCCTTGGATTACACTGAGGAAGTTGCTTTTGCATCTCAAGGCTCTTGAGGCCAGGTTTGTCAAGTGTTGTAGAAGTGTATGTTGTACCAGCATACAAAGATTCAAGTCTCCTCAGGCTCTCAAAAGAGGTGAAAGCAATGGCAACTGAACACCTACCAGCTTCTGCAAATCTCACTTCTCTTATGCATAGTTTAGGTACTTATAAAAGCTTCCTATAGCATAACACCACCCGAGTACATAAAATTGTCCAAAAATCTGGTCTTTGGTGATTGCATCTACCTATGATAGCTTTTTGTTGTTTCAGCGTTAGGCTGAAATTCTGTAACTGGCAGTGAAAATCCTACACGTACATATGATTTTCTAGTTGGTTATGGCATTTCGTTATTTAATAATTTAATAATATTTTAAATTATTTTGGAACTGGATCCACTTTTAACCTATTATTCAAAAGCAAGGTATAACCTAGTGCTGAGTTGGTGCTTGAAGGGGGAAATTAACTCATTTTTTGCCCACACGGACTGTGAGAGTGAGACTCTATCTCTTCCTACTTATGTTCTTTCTCCTCAGTCTCATTCTTGCCACTGCTTTTGCCAGCCCACTGACCACCTTGTTAGTCTGATGTGACTCTGTGACAAATTGTACCTATTCCTCTTCCACACCAGCTGCCTAAAGGAGGCGATAACTGGTAGTCCTCCCTTTTTAATGTCTGGACAGCCTTTTTCTTCTACCCCCCTTGATTCATAACCCTTAGGATGTTAACAAAACCTTGTTTGGAGATTAACCCATATTCTACAGATTAATGTGTAGGCTTGCCGAATGCATTCAGACAAATTTTGGTTCCTATTTCATTGTCTAGCAATGACATGTATGTGCTGACATTATGTGCTGTGACACTTGATTCATGGAGATACATTAACTGAAAGTAAATTAGCCAGCCTGTCACAGAAGTGATCGTCATTATCTTTAGCCAGGTAGAAAACAACTCCCAAACCCTTAAAAGCACAAAATTCAATTGCTTCTGTGTACTGTTGATCCTGGCACTTTCAATATGCATTCAGTTAAATGCCCTAAACCAATTTATTCATAAGGATTATACCCTGGAATCTGCCTGTACCTTTTAATCTTTGTTTTTGCAGATATATGTCCTTCTGTAAATTTTATTTTTGGGGATAGCAGGTGGTAACACGAATAAAAGCAGCAGAAGTGTGCTAGCATGAGCCTTTTGCTGCTTAGCACATTGTGCTACCCTTTCTAGCTGGAGTTATGCAAAACAATAAAAAGGAAGAATAATGATTTAATATTCTAATTGAAAGAAAGAAATGACTCATTCAGAGCAAGCTGATCTAATTTAGAATAATACAGGTTGTGTGAAATTAATCACACCTAACTAAACCATGGTGCAATAGCATCTTAGCAGGGTCACCAGTCACAACAATATTAAAGAACGCTTAAAAGATACGCAGGTTATAACCAAAGAGCCTGATTATCATTCACACAAGCCCCACAGTGCGTGTGCCTGGCCATATTAAGGGGCTTGTGATTTACCCCTACTTGAATACTGTGCGGATTGTTTAAAGTAGAGTGGTGTACAGGGGATTTAATAAACTGATTTTTTTTCTCCTTTCTGAAATATTGTGATCATCTTTAAAGTAGAAAACTGCTGTCAATCAGACTGAACATCTAGGGGATAGAATGTGTTTTTATTTTGGAGTTTAGAGGGATGGATCCAGCTGCTATTCAAATCATAGTAAAGTAGCAATCACCCAGATCAAAAAGGGTAGGATTAGCCATTTGCTGAGATTTTTGTAAGTGGTGGTGTACACTGCCTTTCACTGAGACTAGTACTTGTTAAGTGATCAGATGGTTTTTGAAAATTTAGTCCATGGCTTTCATAGAAGTGTGATTGTTTTAATTACCTTCTCAAGAGAAAGTGCATATTAATCACAGCAGGGTGACTTTTATATGAAAAAAAAGCTTGAGAGTCTAATTCTAATTTCACCAAAAAGAATAAGAAATATTTTATCTCCAGGTGGGCAGCCTTTATCTCTATCTGTGGATTTGCCCTGAAAGTTCTTTTGTGAAAGGTAACTATGGGGCCAAGCAATACTACCAAATTTTGTTAATACTTTTATGTTGATCTCCCCTAGTTATTTCTGTTGCTGTCTCTTTGCAAGATTTCTTATTCTGTTCATCAGCTTTTTTCCAGCTGACAGCAACACTGTCTTGCATTTGAAGTGGTTATTTTTTTCCTTTTTATATCCTTTGTAACTTGTAAAAGGATTTTTAAAGGGTTGCAAATATTGATCTTACATAGAAAAATTCAACAAATAGAAATGAATATGCCATCTTCTGTTTAACTGTTACTTTTGGCATTTGGTCCAACAGGAGTTAGGATTTTTAAGTCTTTTTGCGAGACGAGGGTAAAAAGGGAGTCATTAAATTGCTTTGCTCCAGAGTATGGAATATCGAGCCTTTAAAGCTTCTAAAATGTCAGAGCATATATTAACTATTTTTTTCCAGTATCTTTTCAGAAAGCAAAAGCCATTCTACAAGATGTAGCAGCTACAAAGCATGAAATCCACTATCCTAAAGCAAAATATGGATCATTGCAATGACCTATGACAAGTGAACTGTGCTGAACTCCTAGGAGTAACAAAATTATTGCCTAGCCACGGATGGACGTGGGTGGCATGTTTCCTACAGTCCACTGTCAGTGTGGCATGGCATTTGGTAACTATTCCCAGCGTGGCATGGCATTTGGTAACTATTCCCAGCATCAGAGTACAAAAGGCAGAATAATCTGCCAGTTATTGAACCCTGCTGCAGATCTCAAGCTCTTTTGGTGAGCTGGGTGCATGTGCTGCAGCATGGCTTCCTAGAAGACAGCAGCTGTTGGCTTGAGCTTTTAAGTGAGAAGTAATGGAAATGTTATCTTGCATCTGAGGTGCCTTATCATCCATTGAGTCCTCTCATATCCAGAATGGGACAGACTCTCTTCCCTCTCTGGAAATTATTGAATTATGGGGAGTAGAGTCTTGTTCCACTCTCTTCAGATGAAATAATGGAAACATTTCTGTTTGCAGTTGGCTGTTGCCAAATTATTCCCCTGGAAAGGGCACATTCATTGGAGGGGCTACTTACGGATGGCAATTTCCAGTATTTGTTTTCTGGCATCTGGTATGAGGTGATTTCTGTAGGCTGAGCTCTATGAACTGTGTTTAGTATTGATTCCATCAGCTCTGCTGATACTTAACAGGAGCAGGGTGAAGCGCTGAGGGAGAGAAAATGCATGTGTTAATATTTTTTCTTTGCCCATTGCTGGTGGTAGGGTGTCTGCTGCAGAGGACTGATGTATTACATGGAAGAGAGGGTAGATTTTGAGTCTTAAGGCAGGACTCTTACTGGAGCTGACAGAGGACAGGTCTTCAGTTTTCAGCCTGTGCCTCTTCTGAAACATCCAGTGCCTGCAGTTCATGATTGCTGCAGTAGCAAGACAAATAACCAAAGTGGGTAAGGCAGGCTAGAGGGCCACCTTGACCTTTGTTTGGCTTTTTAAAATTATGCCCCTGAGCTCCTCTTTGATAACCTGGGGTGACCCAACAAGAAAGATAATTGATCTGTATTTTTCAATTTCAGAGTCTGGTGCTTGACCACATGCATCTGGAGCAGCCCAAGTAAGATTTCCTCTCAAGCTGGTGTAAGTGTATTTTTGAGGACTCAGACCTGTGGAAGACTTTTGATGGGCTTGAATTTCTTGCACAGCTCAAACAGCAGGGAGGCAGGATTGGCATAAAAATGCAAGTATTTGAACTTGAAACGAGGTGGCTGAGACCTTTCTTTAATGCAGTTGGAGTTAATTTGGAGCAGCCTAGAAATTCCACAGAGTATTCCTATGGGTCTAATAGACTTTCATTAGTGGTGGGGTTACTCTTGGCTAGATCACAAGCTGACTTGTTTTCCACCAATTGCCTGTATGATCAATAGGTCATTAGCCCACACTAATTTGTCTATTAACAGGGTTTTAGAACTTATTATTTTGGGACTGAGTTTGCTTCTTAAAGACAGGGCCAGACCATGGATCATCAACATCATATGCTACTTGTAATTATTCACAAAGCACTCAGGCAACTTGAGCTTCAGTGCATCATATTGGCAGCTGCCTGTTAAGGAAAATTAGTGTATGTGCCTGACCACTGACGCACCGTTGTGAGGCTGTGGAGGTTGTGTTTGGGACTCTAACTTCGGGCACGGTTTAGAGTTTTCATGAACTTTTTCTCCTTCGTGTCTATTATCAAACTGTGTTTATTACCTTTTCTTTTATAGCTTTTACTAATTATCTAGTGACACCTGATACAAATGCAAAGCACAAGAAAATGGACTTAGTTTTCAATAAGCTTTTCAAAAGATGATTAGTGAATCAGTAAGTTTTCACTTGGCAAGAAGGTAGGATCCTAGTATCTTGCTTACAGAAGTTTAATGAGCTCATTTCACTTTTTAAAGTACATTTTCTAACATAAATTTCTCTTTCAGAAATCATTTAGGGTCATTTCTATAACTGAATACTTGACATATAAACTGCAGCATTATATTCTTTAGGAAAGACCTTTCCCTGAGATGTATTCGATACTTGAAAATGAGTGACTGAAATTTTGTCCGACAGTCATTATAGGTCAAACAGCTTAAATCTCTACTTGACAACATCAAATTAATGGTTATAAATAGAAACATTTAAAATTATTGAGAGCATTACAGTATGATAATCCTCATATAGAGAAGTATTTTAATAATATTCCATTCACCAAACCATGACTGTAACTTAAATTTTAAAAGTTAATGACAGTTCTAATAAGCGCTTTCTTCCAAAATGGTACAGTTTCCCTTGTCAGTCCCTGTAACACCATATTCTGCATTTCCCTGGAAAGGCTTAGATCCAAAGATTCCCTCAGTTTTTACTTGGCATCTAGGACTGATTCTGGTTTTTTGTGATAAATGGCTCTTTACTTGAGAAGGAAAAAAGAGAAGATACTGTAGTACAGACATTTAATACAATGTTTTGCAAATGACAAGGCTGAATACTAGTAACAATAGAAAGAAAGAGAGACAATTAGAATTGGACTATCAGGAAATGAAGGTACTTTTATATTTTGTTTCTTGAATAAAAGTGTGAAAATTACCCTGTCTGCTCTTAGGTGGAGAATTCATTCCTGTGCAAGCTGAATAGAAGGCTAACAGCTAAAAGTTGTGCAAGGTAATAGGTCTTTTCTAAGTAGATGAGGCTTTGTGTGACAGTCAAAAAAGTCTTAAAAAATAGTACAAAAATGATGACTTAAAGTGAAAGAACAAGCAAGAGGTATTCAGGATTTCTGATATATTTAGGGCTGACCAGACAGCTAGCTGAAACATTTTAGATGAAAGAAAATATTTACTATTGGAATCCTTTCACCATAATTGTAAATGAGGTTTACATGAGGTTTAGAACTGATTTTTGGATACAAGTCATATGGAAATCATTGAAAGAAATGAAAAGGACATGAGGGCTACAAGGACTGAGGATATTTGCATCATGGTGCTGTCCCCATTGTTTCCTGACGTTCATTACAACTGATCTAAGGACAACAGAAACAGCTTTGTGTCTGGCCATGGTGAAAACTGTTGAGCAATTTGTGACTATTTCTAATGAATGGGACCAGGGCAGGGTTTAGACTTGATATTGAATCAGAAGATGAGGAAATTTAATTTCACATTGGGGGAAACTGCAGCAGTTGATGACTGGTGACAAAAAGTAGCTGGTTTTCTCTGTATGTGAATAAAAGAGAATACCAGTTGGAATTGTCTCAGGGAAGAGAAAAGATTTAGAGAAATGAGGGTGGACGAACTGCTGCTCATTACACGCATGTGGAAGGAACTTAAAAACCTAATCAATATCCAGCTTAGCATTTTGGCATGTATATGAATGATACTTGCACATTTGTACATAATCACTACTTAATTTTTTAGATTAAAACCACTCTTCAAATAAAAAACAGTAAGTTAAATAATATATCTATTTTTTTAAGTTGTGGAGCTGTTGACTGTCTTCTTTTTTTGCTTCATTTGCATGACAAGAGAGAATAGGGGAGGAAAGGAAGGAGAGTAGAAGAAAACAAATACCTTTAAATTCTTTCCTTTGAGCATTCTGCTTGCTGCAGCTTGTTTTTGATTCCACAAGTTCCTCACTAAACATTTCTGGATGACAAATGGCAGGAGAAGTCAAAGTGTCTAAAAGAGTAAGTCCTAGTCCAGCACAGACTTTGTTAGAAAAGCCTTCATTTTTGGTAGGAAGAAAACCCAGGAAGGAGCCTGAGGGAAGATTGTCAGAAGGTGGGGTAAAAAGTAAATGGAGGGGTCACATGCATTGGGACCTATTAGAAATGTCTTCTTTTGAGGGAAGGGATCAATTTCGCAAGATGATTTTAAAAGGCTCTCGCTCAATGAATCGATTTCTGTGCCAGCTGTACAACATGAGCGGCTAGGGTACAGGGCAGAGGATAGAAACTGCAAGTCAAATAATGTCAAAACAACCTTAGCAACAAAGTCTTGGTTAGGGTGAATAAGAACCTGCACTGGGGTTGGTTGCTACTTTTTCCATAAGACATAAAGTTAGTCTCCATGTTAATTCTTTAAGATGCATAGGTGTTACAGCTGCATGGTTCCATGGTGAATTGTTGGTGTATCTGCAGTCCTTGGCAGGGTACACAGGGGAGTTATGCCAGGTGTGCAGCAGCTGCCTGACTGAGCACCCTGCATTCTGGAGACACAGGTTGCGTAGCACGCCACTGTGACAGGCAGTGCTGGATCTGTGGTTCCTTTTCAAAGACAGGACTAGTGAGGCTGGGTTTCCCCGAGCTTAAACAAAGACACTCATGCATGTAGCAGTTCTCATTTAATCGCTGTATCATATATGACTAGTAAGCTCTATGGGGCTGTAAGGTTTGTCTCGCACACACACCTGTGTAGGCACTGTACATTAACATCACTGACAGATGGGGCTGGGTTATAAAACTAAGTGGGCATCACTAAATCTAGAGGTGTGCATGAACCCAACCATGGAGACAAAAGGCTCCACAAGAATAAAGATTTTCAGCCAGCAGTGTTTATCAGCAGAGTCACACAGTATGAGACAAAACATTTTGGAGTTAGCCCACACACTAGGTTAACGTAATTTATTTTCTGTTCAACCATTCCAACATACTTTACAACTGTGTGCAACTTTATTTTAGATATTGATGCTTTTCTTAATAAATATTGTTTTGTGGAAGCTGCCTGTCATCACAAGCGATGGAAAGTAAAGCATGAAGGAGGAAGATGAGACAATAGCCAGAGATAGGCATACACTGATAAGACCAACCTTGAGCTGTATCCTCAGTTACCAACTAAGATTCTAGTCCAATTAGTGTCGAGTTTTCCCTTATCTAAGAGAATTTACAGTTTGTTTGTCTAAATGTATAAAAGCATGTAAGCCTAAAGATGAGGATTTAGCCTCAGTGCTGTCCCCAAACATATGTTCTCAATAAACAGCAAATGCTCTAACTAAATTTATGTTTCAAAGGCTCCTTTGACAATTTTAATAGCTACTTTATTTTTGACTTAACCTAAAATTACCGAATGATGCTGGTAAGCTGTTCTGTTCCTTTGAAGAATGATCCTAAAATCTGTGGTACTAATATGGCTTGGAGGTGAGTGGATCCCCAACATATCTACCAAAGGATCCAAGGCTAATAAGGTTTACTAGTCATTAGTTGCAGTGGCTGTTTAAAAGTTGGTAACATGGATCTGAAAGGAATTCTCTCTTCTAAAGGCTTTCGAAATGTTAATGGAGTGAAAGAGGAGGAGGAAAGGGATTCTTTCTGTTAGTAGTTTTGTCATCTATTTCTTTTGTCTGAACTAGACAATGTGAATAGAGATTTGGAAGGAAAAGTTTGTTTTAAAATTCCTGTTTTACGATTACACAATAAGTATGTGCTTTCTCAATGTTCAAAATGTGTGCCATTCACAGTTTTTACAAACTTCCTGCTCAGTTTACAAAATTTATGCAAAACAATGTATGCACATTGTTGTTGGCTTTTTTTCACAGCAGCCATACATGGATCTTATTGCTTGCTATTAAAAGGGAAACAGACTGGAATTATAGCTTCTTTTAGCTTTGTAAGAAAAAAGGTTACCACCTGTGCACAAACTTACTGGCAGTATTTTTCAGTCTGCAGAAAATTCACTGTCCTTTTTGAATGAGAATAAAGTGTCATACTGATGAATCATCTAGGCCAAAAAAAAAAAAAAAAAAAGCATACGGTGGCATGAAGAAATGAGTGTTTTTGACAGAGTGCAATCTGGTACAAGTCATATTTCACCACTTTGTATGCTTATCAGTCTGTAGGTTTGTGACAAAAGAATATATAATTTCTTTGAAGTCCAAGTGAAATTACTGGCAAACCCAAGACTTGATCAGTGTTCAAGTTGCAAGGTTGTTTCACTGGGATTCTAGATATAGAAGTAAAAGATTTCTAGCCATTTAATTAGTAGGAAGCTTAATTTTTTCAGTTAAGAAAAATGCAGTGTTTCAGTATAGTCATTTATTTGTTAGAATATTTTGGTTTTTTCACACCCTGCTTTATATTTGTAAATGTATCAGTTTCACAAATAATAATCAGAGGAACAGAAAAGTGCCTTGTAATTTATTATCTATAAAGGTGTGTACAGGTGAATAATAGTCTTTATTTTATAGCACACTACAGCTTCTCAAATTTAGAACAGAGATTAATTTGTTAAGTATTACAAAGATTATGTAAAGGCATGACCTATGTCCCATTGATGTAAATATCAAAACTCTATAGACTTCAATGGAAACAGAAGTAGATTTGGAGGTAGATGATAAAAGATATGGAAACATCATTAAAAACTGAAAAAAAAGTCATGCAGGAGGATACAAGATATGTATATATCTATATTTTGGCAAGTGAGGCAGGACTGAAGTTGCTCAAATCTGCAAATTAAGAAAGTCAATTAAGGGAAAAGAAATCTGTTTCAAAAGGCTGCTTTATACCTCTTCTGTTAAGAACCAAGGCAGGACTGCCTTCTTACACGTGCATACGCTCTCTTTCCAGTTCTAGAGAAAACACGTTTACACGACGGGTCATTTTACCGAAGAGCTGAATGACAGTAGGGAGAGTCAGAGCAGCCCCATCTTGCTTTGCTTTGTGGACTGCAGGAAGCAGCAGGAGCCGGCAATGGCCACAGGGTGCAGGATAAGGCAGAACACTAGTTGCCTGCCCTGAAAAGTAAGAAACACTTTTCCCTACCTACCAATCATTTGTAGCCCAGGGAAGCAGAGAAGTAATTTCAGTAGGTTTTAGATGAGGTCACCTTTTGTAACTCAACCCTTTTTACTCCAAATATAATTTTATTCAAGGAGCTGGGTAATGCGATTACTAGTGATTTCCCATATCACTTGTACGATGTCCACGCTGTTATTGCTTCAGCCAAGAGGACTGATGATGCTCATAGAGAATGAAAGTTTCTGTAAATCCTACATTTATCTTCTCCATGTGGGTAAATATTCAAGACAAATGTTATCTGTAAAATTATCTGCATCGTGCCCTTCTTTGCATGCAAAAACCAGCTAAATCTGCAGCAGATGTAATGGCACACTTCCATAGCCTACAGCTTCAAGATTTGTTTATATTATGTAGATTAACCATTCAGACGTTTTTAATTTTTAATGCTGTTTGATTACTTGTAATGAGCAATCATAGTAATAAAATAAGGATAGATGCAAAACAAATGTCCAGATTAACCATAAACCCTGATTATTTGCAGTATTTAGGTGAGAGCTTATTCCCATTTTTTAAGTTCTTGATAACCTTGGATGCTTTTGCAATGAACAACACAACACTGCAGTCCACGGTGACAAAGACTGGCCTTCTCCACATTTGGCCCTTCTTTATTTAGAATAGAAATGACATCTGCTGAAATGCATTTGGTTTGTTTGTTAACAGAAGAGCTGCTAAATGAGGTTTCTGTTACTAACACAATGGGCGGGGAGAAGAGGCAAAAGGAAAAAGAGGTATAGGAAAGGGTGTCTGAACAGAGTACATGAAGGTGGCTTTAGGCTACACTTGGTGTAGTTAGTGTATGGTCCAAGGGAAGGTGCTGGGAAAATTGAACCCAAAAGAAGTCTGTCTGCACTATGGAGCATAAACCTAGCAGGATCATTATAGGACTAAAAGAGCGAGCTTTTCTAGCCAACAAGGCAGGCCTAAGAGAAGGTGAAAGGGGCTGTCTGAATGTTGGGAACTAAGTTGGTCTGATGAGCGTTTGTCTTCCAGAACAAGGCTTGGAAAGCCTGTCAGAGAGACAGCCTGATTACATTGGTCTCAAGAGGAAAACACAGGGCCATACTGCACGAAGGAAGGGTGACAAAAGGGCCCTTTCACTATAGAATAAGAAGAATCTTAATTCTTTGCCATAGAACTATATATTAAAAGAGGTTTGTCAGCATTTGGAGGGGTGACTTGTGCAGATTGGAATACATACATAACAGCACAGGCACTGGAACTTCTCTCCATTGATTTTCACTTAACGCAAGTATTTTCTTTCAAAGATGACACAAAATATCTTTGCTCTTGTTGAGAACCTTCATTTTGCTGAGAACGACTTGGTAGTGAACTCCTCCCTCTCCAGTTTTCCTTGGCAAGCCAGCAACGTAATACCTAATAAATAGACAGCTTTTGCTAGACTTTTCTTCATTCTGTTTTATACTTCCCTGGTACAGGTAAAGATGTACCCAGGGCACGGAGCACCTTTTCTGTACAATTTTGCAGCATTCTCCTAAGTGATGTTGTTTTCTTATGAAACATCTATTACTGTGGGGAGGGGGAGTTGTTGCCAGAACAGTTTTCCATATTATTGCCTTCTCTGGATCCTTTTCAATAATATATTACGTGACTGATGAAAAACAAGTTGTTGCTATTAAATGTATTATCATACAGTACAAAGAGGGTATGCCTGCGCTAGTGAGAAAGCTGTGCTGTGCAATTTAAAACAGGTTGGATGACAAATCAATGCATATTTTCAACTTGACCTCTCCATTAGACCTTAACTCTCATTATTATCCACATTTAAATTGCAGTGGCATTTTCTCGACGACTAGCTGTTGCAGCCAGTTAGCTAAGCGCACCTTAGTAGCCTATGTAACCTTACCTAAGTAGCCTAGCCAGCTAGGTTGAGCGGGATGGGATTCTGTCAAGCCTCCTCCAGCAAGAGTGGTTGTACTGCTGGTGAACGTCTGCCAGGGAAAGGAATCTTCAGGAGCCTCCTGGGATCTCAGCGAGCTCAATGGCCAAAACTTTGGAAAATCGCTTTTCCGTTTGAGCTTTGGCTCATCATCACGCGAGGGCCTGCAGCGGCATTGGCACAGAGGGGGCTGCAAGGGCAGATAAAATGCCCCCACTGCCTCGTTTGGGCTGGGCACGGACCAGCGGCAGCGTGACATGCTGCGGGTGGCACGAGTCTCCCCTCACGCAGAAGTGCACGGACCCGCTACACCACCTCTTTTATTTCCCTCTCGGCCTGATCCGAACGTGAGGAGAGGTTGAGCTCGGTAGTTTCAGCTCCCGCCTTGGGCATTTCGAGCCTCCGCTGGGCAGACGCCCGCCGCGAACGACGGGTTCCCGAGGGGTTGGCGGGGCAGGGCTGTGAGGGGCGCCGGGCGCTGCCTCAGGCGCCGAGCAGCACGCGCCCTTGGGAGACCCCCCTCGCGGGGCAGAAAACCGTTTAACGGCCGTCACGCTCCACAGTGGCGGGGTCGGGGCGGGCCCGCGCTGCGCGCTGATTGGCTGCCGCCCCCCCCCCCCCCCGAGGGGGCCCGCTGGCCACAGCAGCCGGCGGAGGTTGCGGGCGGCGGCAGGTTGCCCAGTTCTGTGAGGCGACGGTGCTGTCGCCCCGTGCCCAGCTTACGGCTCTGCGAGCCCCCGCCTCCGCTCCTCCGCGCCGGGTCCGGTCCGGCTGCTTCGCCCCGCGCCCCGGTAGAGCGGTGGAGGGGCGGCGGTCCGGCGATGGCGGGGCGCGGGCGGCGGCGCTGAGGGGGCTGAGGAGGGAGGGAGGGAGGGAGTGAGGAGGAGGAGGGCGCCATGCGGTCCCTGAACATCACCCCGGAGCAGTTCGCGCAGCTCCTGCAGGACAACAACGTGACGCGGGAGCAGTTCATCGCCCTCTACGGGCTACAGCCGCTGGTCTACATCCCAGAGCTGCCGGGGCGCACCAAGGTGGCCTTCGTCCTCATCTGCGTGCTCATCTTCGCCCTGGCGCTCTTCGGCAACTGCCTGGTGCTCTACGTGGTGACCCGCAGCAAAGCCATGAGGACCGTCACCAACACCTTCATCTGCTCCCTGGCCCTCAGCGACCTCCTCATCGCCTTCTTCTGCGTCCCCTTCACCATGCTGCAGAACATCTCCTCCAACTGGCTCGGCGGTGGGTGCCGGGGCCGGGGCGGGCGGTCCCGGGCCGTTACGGGCTGGGCGGCTGCTGGAGGGAGGGGCGGGGGGCGGACGATGAGGCGCAGCGGTGGGGCAGTGGTTGTGGCCAGCCCCGCCGCTGAGACCCTCCCGCCGTCTGTGAGGGACCCCGAGGGGTGTGGGGTGTCCCCCGAGGCGAGCCCCGGGCAGCTCCGGCCGTTGGGGCCGGTCTTGGGCTGAGGAGGAGGAGGGGCGCGGCCGCCCGGTTGTGAGGGAACTGCTGTCCTCGCCGAGGGCAGCGTTATTGCCGCGCACCCCCGCCGAGCTCTTCGCGCTGGCACAGGGCTTCAGCTCCTCGGTGGAAACTTGCAACGTCTGCTGTCCCCGGAGCCGCTGGTCGCGTTCAGGCGTTCGCAGTCTTTTATCGCAGGACTGGGGCGCTGTCTCCAGGTGTGTAGTTCAGTAACCTCAGCCTGCCGTCAGCTGCTTTTCCGCAGAGTTCAGTAATGGCTACACCACTCCCTCAGGTTGTGTTAAACCCAGTGCGCTTTCATGCTTGCATACGTTAAAAGTCGCAGTATGTGTGTGAGAAACCATACGTTGTCTGGTGCTGATGAGGTAGTCTTGCCGTACTTTCTCTTTTTTTTTTGCCTCATAAATAATGGAATTTGTCTGGCAAGTGAAATATCAGTCTTTCTTCAGCTTAAGTTCCTCTGACAGCAGTCGACTTGGAGTCAGACCTCCTTAACCTTTCGTGAGGTAAAAGAATGTGTCCTTGGAGAAATAGGAAAGTAAAAGAACATGCAGAATTTATGTTGAAATTATGCATTATTTTCAAGATATGCTGATATGAAGGACCTTTGGGCAAGGCCTCCCTGATGCCTAGAAATAATAATTATTTTTTTCTTTTTTGTGCACCCCAGTTCCGAAGTGGTAAAGTAACAAAAAGACAGAGGTGAAGTAACACTGTAAATGGTATTTATCTTCCTTTTCTTGGTCTTAAAAGAGTGTTTGACCATTGTAAGTGGAAAAATAAAAGGGATGGTTTTGCAGCAAGTAGCAGACAACATCTTATACAACTACAAATTGAAATATTTGTCAGAATATTTTAATATGAACAGAAAAGATGTTCATAAAGTTAGGTTTCGATTTCCAAGGCTTCCTGTGCTTCCGTTGTTGGGAGGCAGTGAAGGTTACCTTCAAAGCATGGAGATTTAATTCCAGTACATCCCACGGGCTAGAATGCAGGATGGGAATTGACAGGTCAGAGGAAGCTTGAAAAGCACACGGATACCTAACCCAGTGAGAAATGGGCTTTATTTTTGTCTGAAAAACAGGAACTTTCTGGGAGAAGTGATGAATACAAAACTCCAGGGGCTACTGACAGTAAGGACAACTGTTTTATTTTCTTACAAGCTGTCTTTGTGGGGGGTGGGGTGGGTAACCACTGTTTTAAGACAGTACAGATATTGAACCCCCAAACTAATGAGGATGTGTAATTAAAAATAATGGAATAAATTGATAGCTATACTGCTGTGCCTTCCTTGTGGCTGCTGTAGTTCCAGTTCTCCTTCCTCTGAGATGAATACAGCAGAAAGTTACTGGTGGCATCAAGAGATCTCACATAAAGGGGGGAGGACTGAATTGAGTAGCTTTCCCTATAGATAAGAGGTGTGATTCTCTTCACTCCTAAGGAAGACCCTGATCTGTCAGCTTAACCACTCATCTGACCAGAATCAACTAAAACTTAGGTGGGATGAAGCCTCCACTGGAGGTGAATTACAGCAGATGTAGCACAGGCATGTGCAACAGTATGGGGAAAGTATGTATGTTTATACTTACTTTCTGTTACCGAGGACACTTGACAAAAATCTAGAAGTAGCGAGTGCAAAAGGTATAGCATAGTTGCAACAAATATCTTCAGATATTCAGTAGTTGGATACTTTAAAGTATGCTATTCTGTGGGTTTTACTGTACTTTTTGTCTACCATCTTTGCTGTGCTAGAGCATCTTCAGTACAAATAGATCCATAGGTCCTGTTGACTTTGATAGCTGCCTTTATGGTCCTGGTAAGATAATTAGCTTTAACTAACACAGTATTGGGAGGGTGTTACTTTTCACTGTTGGGAGGTGGGGGTGCGAAGTAAAATTCAGGAAAACAAATGAGATGTAAACTGGCGGTATCCTAAGGGTATCTGATTCCTGAGGCTTACACTGTGAAGCATGAATGGTGATTGCAGTTATACTGCAAATCAGAGCCTGCCAGTCTGGGAGGAGTCTTTTCCTTGCTAGTTTTACTGGTTTAATTTGCCTTTTGCCTTTCATTTTGTAGTCTGAAAAAGCTTGTTCTCATCCACCTTAATGCAACATCTCCAAGTAGTGCAAGCTCTAACTCTGTTAAGAAAAAGGTGATTTGACTATGTAATATATCCCTGCTGGAAAAAGTGGTGGATCCTGAGACACTTCATGCTAGAAATATCTTTGGGTTTCTGAGCATTTAGTCACTTTATATCTTGATTTATTTGTACTTGCATCACTAAAACAAGCATCTGTACTAGGTGATGTGAACTGAGATCTGTATGTTTTGTACTTGTCTTTGATTTGGAACTGGTTCTTTATTTCCATGCTTGTATATGTGTGTTTGTTTCTTTCTCTTCTTTTCCCCTTCAGAAACCCACAGCAGAATGTGAAGGTGAGGGGAAAACTGCAAACACTCTAGGCTGTAGAGGCAGAACGTACAAACATAAGAACAGCTGCAGTTTCAGGGTAGCTGTTATCTTTTAAGACATTATGGGATGCTATCAGAGAGGACTAACTACCATTTTGGCCCTTCTAAAGTGAAGGGTGAAACACTTTCACCCCAAAGGGTTCCATGTGTGCATAGTTTACAATAAGACTCCAAGGAGAATGTTGATAGCTGGTGATGTAAAGTAATTCAAGTTGTGGATGGTAAAGTGGCTCCTCTAATTGATAGCGTTTGTCAGAATTCTTTAGAAACAGAAGATTTCTCAGCTTCACTGCATTACGCTTAGCAGAACTTCTGACAGAAAGGGGAAGAACTAAAGCACTGGCATGACTTTTTCCACAGTATATTCATTAATATGTCTTAACTTCACCTACAATTTAGCAACTGCAGTTTCAAGAAACTGAATGTGTGCCTCACTCTGCCTGGTGGTTATGCAACTTTAACACAGACCTGCTAGCTCTACATAGCCAGCAACTGGGAGCAGCAGCATATTGACCAAAAATGGGTGAATCAGTCTCACTTTTGATTCTCTAATCTCTTAAGAATCTGTATAGTTGTGTGAGGCTCTGATAGTGACAGTATACAATTTACTTTCTGAATTTATACTTTGCAGCCAAAATGGCTGTAATTTCTAGGGGAACTTTTAATAAAAATCCTGCAAGCTAATCTCTCTGTAATGTGGAAGGTACTCTGGAAGAAAATGAAAATTGTAGCTGTGGCATAAATGATCACTGGGATCATATTTATTGGTAAGAGGAAGATAAAATGGGAACTTGAGTAAGGGGTAAATTGATGCATACAGCAAAGGTAGTCTTGGTGCAAACTGAAGCAGTTGAGGATTAGCTTTCATATGATCATTGATAGGAGGCAGCAGTAGTGGTCTCGTCATACTGATGGCAGCACTGTTAAAGATAAATTTGGGCTTTTGTCTCTGGGCCAAATATTACAAGAGTTGCTTTATTTTCTGACACTGCTTAGTCAGTAACAGGGTTATCTTTACAGAACTGCCTGGAGTGATAATTACTTGTAATGTTGTGTAATATAATAGCCCTGGCAAAAGATAAGGTCAAAACATGAGGTTACAGTAGACCTAGCACTATGCTACAACTTTCTCCTGAATTTCTCATCAGTTAGAATATGTATTCTCAAGACAGGTGTCAGAGGGTGGCTTTTCCTGTGACTTAGAGAGTAGTGAGTCATCTGAGGCACTGCTGAACACACAGCAGCATTTGCAGCATTTGAGATGCCCTTGCATATCTTGTTTGGCTTCCAGCTGCCACTCGAGAGAGAGGTGGGTCTTCTGTACATTGCTGTCATATCTGGTGCTCCTTGACATGGCAGTTTCTTCTTTTCTAAAGGCTTGGTTGAAAACCAAGTGGCATCTTCTACCCAGTTGAGTATTTAGGGTGCTTTCTGTTCTTTACCAAACATCTTGTGTCAAGCAGTGTGTTACCTTACTTGTACCTTTCCTGTATGAGAACGCATAAACATTCCTTTCTGAGGAACTAAAACTAAATCTCAGTAATGGAAATCACTGGGCCTTTTGTGTCTGATATTCTTGGACACCTCTAAGTTCTTCAGAGAGACAGAAACTTCTTCACTCTGACTCTTTTCTGGAATGTTCTTTGACACTGAAGAGTTTCCAAATACTCTCAAACTGCTGACATGCTGTTAGGGTTAATACTAGACAGTAAAGCTGGATGTGAGAGATCCAGTTATTTGAATCTCCTGTTTTTAAGCTTTTTTCCTAACTTTCCAATTTAAGTTGTCTAGACTTGCTGTAAATCAGGTCAGGGACACAAGAGCACTCTTCATTTGCCTCCTGCAGTGTGAGAGGTTATGTCTTGGGATTGATCCGCTGCTGTTAAGAGCGGGGTGATTTTGTAGTTTTATCTGTATTGGTGAAATCTTGCATTATCCTTCATTCTCCATGCCCTGCTATTGTGTATTTTGGGTTATTTGCTTATGAGTAGAGGCAGGAGTAAAATTCTGTATGAAGATGGTTTGAGAATGGGTTATGCAGCGAATGCCTCAGTAAAGGAAATAATAGGCATAGTGTTTCAGTGAGGTGGTTATTACGTCCTTTTTCTTGGTAGAAATACCTGGCATTCTCTCCCTTGCATTGCGTGAATCAGGAATGTGCTTGCTATG